>JAQFYB010002185.1:0-26307 GCA_034694085.1 Pogonognathellus longicornis | reverse complement strand
CCCCCAAACCCGCCGACAAAAGTGGCGGATAATCAGAAGTGAATAATCAAAAAGTAAAGAATTTGAATACCCCTATTGTGTATAAAATTCATTTTAGACCAACGGAGACATTTTGCTCAAGAGCGCTTAGCAAATAAATGGAGGTTTTACATGGGAAGTTCCACTCTCAAAAAAACCTCGAACTTACCTTCCTCAAAGTCCAATCTATAAAGAGCCCGGTCGCCTTGTTTCAGGAGCTGGTCTAATACAGTTAACTGAGACACTTTATTCTGGGGATTTCAGGGGGAATAAATAGAGGGGGACCATTAAAAGGGGAGGCTAAAATTAGAGGGAATACGGTATTACATGTTTTACGTGTACAGTGTACAACTCTTGAATATTCAACTAACTAAATTAGCTGTACTAGTTGGAGCAATATTAATATACGATGTACCTGCATTAAATTAAGTTAGAAGTTCTATCCTTGGATCTTAACATTATGCAAAAGTAGAAAAGAGGAATTCCCAATTGGTACTTGTTAGACATAAAATTAATATGCAATATAAAATCATTTTCTTGTTTATACAACTACTAATATTATGTATGTGAGATACCTAATATATTATTGGTATTTTATAAAAGTATATATAAATTCCTGAGTTCATACTATTTAACATCTTGATATAAATAGAATATAGTTTTCTCTGATAAGTGTAACTTTTATAGAGTGAGTGCAGTGTAGCTCCATAGATGTAGTGTTTTATTAGGTATGTAACAGGCAGGGGTGGGAAAATAAAATGGTTGCATTGTATGTACAGTATGTAGGAACTCCGGTTTTCTATTTTCTGGTTTGATTTGGTTGGATGTGGTTAGTACAACTGACAAGATAGAGTTGTCGTTTCTGTTTGACTTTGGTTATTCAGTTATGTCCTTATGTCTGAGCTGCTTTTCTACTCGCTTCCTCGTTCCTTATTACGTGGATGAATTGACGATTTGATTGAACAAGCTCCAGCTACTGAATGTCTATAGTACATAGCTGTGAGAGAGATGCTTTTTCAAATGCAAAGTGAAATTAATGTTTGCCTACATCCAGGATGCAGGATTGTGTATTTTTGCTGACTGTTTAGTATATAAGTGTAGTTTCCTACATACTTACCTACTACTACCTACACTACTACTGGGTAGACATACATACATATATTTTATGACATATAAGATATTTTATAACATATATCACACACTACGCAAACTTTCACTTTTATTTGACATACGTGTAACTCTGTAACTGCTACCTACTATCGGTAATACTAATCAAACCCGTTTGTAAAATTAAATTGGAAAGCCCAATAAACTAGGCAAGTTACTGTATAGCAAAGTATTAACTTTCAGAGCGATTATTTCTATCAAACTTATGTATTGGACATGTATACTATACACTCATCCCCCATCCGTGATGATCTCTAGTTTGCAGTTTAAATATACCTATGTGGTATATATTGGTGCCTGGAGTAAATTCTGGCGAGTATTATTGATCAGGAAAAGTCATACAGTATGAATACGTCTTACATAATATAAATGAAAGAGTATATTATTATCACTTTCCTAACGATACTATATTATTATTAATGTAGGTGTAAAATGCCCTGTCATGATTAAGCAACTGACTGCAGTATTGCTAAAATAAGAGTTTGCAAATGTTATACTTTAATAGTAGTTAAATATGAAATTTAAATAATTGTGAAATTATATAAAATACTAGATCATATTATTATTTATTAGCATAAATGTATTTCTTCGTTCACCCATAATTAAATACTATATACCACTTCACAGGTGCTCTTCTTTTCCGCATTTTTCCCAGTCGTCCAAAATTTCAACTGAAGCTGTTTCACGCTGGGATCCATTTGTCTGTCGTATTTGCCGTTGGATTTGGATTGTGGAGTGCTATACGATCTCATGATATGAAAGAGACACCACATTTCTACACTTTCCACAGTTGGATTGGTATTACAGCAATTACTCTCTATTATGGACAGGTGAATAAAATTTTCCTATGCGAAATAAATTATGTATTTAACACTAAAGTTTAGAGTATTTACTTATGATAATGTCTTAATGGTATAATTTATGATTTATCAAGTTCATTTATACACTGCTAATGATAGGGTTTGGAAAATAATGGTATGGTGCATGGTGGTACTATAATTTCTGTTAATTTTGGATTTTTTTAGTTTCTGGCCGGTTTTTCGGTGTTTCTCCTTCCTTGGGCACCGATGAGGATAAGGAACATCGTGATCCCGTATCATAAATTCATTGGGCCAATGATATTCATCTGTTCTATTGCAGCTGCAGCCACAGGAATTATGATGAAAGCTTTGGGGGCTTTGGAGTAAGTAATGGGATATCATAATAATACTATCTCTAACCATGCGGTCGGTTTCTCAGTTGTTTTCAATTCGTTATCGGAGGTTAAAATCAACATTACAGTTATTCGTGCATACAAAATATATTAGGTATGAGTGAATAGCCGACTGTGCTCGTAATTGCAAACATGCAACTAAGGTACATTTATGTTGACTCGGTGGTGCAGTCATTGAATAGACTATATACGTACTATAACAGTTCGTAGGACGGAAGGTACATAGTGAAGGTAGCAATTTATTTTTTGCAAACATTGATTACTGTATAACTAATGCCTAGTGAACCTAACGAACCCATTGAGTTTAGGTTTATTGAACTCTTGGATTTACCACAGTATTGTAGTGGTGCTGTCATTTGAAAAGAGTGAAATAGCCAAGTCATGTCGCGTAGTGTTTTATCTATTATATTTACACAGAGGATGAGGAACGATAGAAATGCTCAAGTAGTGGTGGTAGAGGAGTCCTGGAAGAGTGGCACACTGTCTCGTCCTTCTAGTTGGCAATGTACATACATTCGGTATTTTCTTTGTCTCTCTCCTGTATCTGTATTGCCATTTCTGTGCTAGCCTAGTCAAGTGAATTGCCTTTCTCCCTCCCGAGTTTGGTTTTCCTTCAGTTTGACTTTGGTTGGTTGTTGAGGCAGTGCACGTTATAAAGTCGTGGCAGTTTAGTCATTCAGCTAAACGTAACACGGAAGGAAAAACCTAAACGAAAGTCGGAGGTGGTAAAGTGGAAGAAAGAGATTTCACCCACAGTCAAGCCGCATCAACATTCCACGTTGATTTTCTACATGTACATACACTGTAAATGTATTCACTATATAATGTATGTAATACGTGTGCACAAGAGATATTACCTTGTATCTGCAACTAACAGAAAAGAGACAATGATACAAACTGTACTACATGTATCCCTGTCCCTTGCACTCTTCTATGTCCTCAACTACATCTTCAAATGGAGCACACAACTTACAACCCGTTCCTACACTTACACCGTTACACTTATACCAACTATTAACATATTAACCATATTATACCTACCTAGACCCTATTAGACCTATATACATACTTTTATTTCTCTAAATCTCAAACAAGCCTCATTCCACCTTTTGGTATCCTTCTTTCCGCTAATACTATCCACACACTGTCACACTGGTGTATCTGTACACGTTCTCGACACACGTTTTTCTGATCTTCTTCATTCGTACCGCACATGCATATATATTATGCATACTACTATGTGTTCTATGTATGTACTTAGTGTATACTTCAAGTGATATGTGGTTAGCGTATACACATAGCTAAAGACCACATGTGTCAGTATATATAGTGAAGAGTTGAGTTGAGTAAGGAATGGCAATCAGGAAAAAGAAAGAGTGCACAGTGCAATGCCTTGAATGAATGAGAGTGTTGGTTTGGGTCTAGTGGCACTTGTATACAGTATAGAGAGAAAAGTGTCGTTTCGTGTTACGAAAGTACGTGTGGGGATAACGGTTACATTTTGTGACAGATAAGGAATAGTATATGAAGTTGTGTAGTGCAGTGGTAGAGCCATAGCCCATTGCAGACATTATGTGCTAAACAGAAGTATAGTATAAGTAGTGGTAATGCGTAGTAATAGTAATGTGGAAAAAGGTTGGCAGATCAGGTTAGGTTAGGTGATATCTCAGTAAAGACTACGAGATCAGGCAGAGCGTATTATCAGAGATGGTTAAGGTTAGGGGCTGCGACGAATGCAGTGCAAGTAACAGCAGACGATGTATGTATAGGACGAGACGTTAGACCACCCTCTACGCTTCTTGCTCTCTACAATTTGTCATACGATAGTGAAAATAGCATGAGCCAGAAACGAAAATGAAAAGTAGAAATTCGGGCCGAGAAAGTCTCTAATGAGGAAACTTTTGATTGGTCTTGGTCTTCGAACAGTTAGTTACTTTTAGTTTTATAGGAGTGTACAGTGTGGTAGTAGCAGTGCAGCATCAGGAGTGGCAGGCACATGGCAAGGCAAACTAACTACCAAGTTAGTATTTTTCCATGCCACTCTAGAATTTATATTGGATCTTATCGTTAGTTGTATTACTGTGTATGAAAAGGAAATAATATGTGTATCTGTGTAGAGTGCAGACTGTAGAGAGAGAGAGAGAGAGAAAGGGGAGCAAAGAGCCAGAGAGAGCCGTGATAGGCAAATCCTTCTTTTTGCCCCAATAAGATTAGTAGCTCTTGAATGTTGGAATCTACTGCACTAGTTCTTCTGAACGAAAAGATCAAGGAAGCTCACACATAGCACTATAGCACTACACAGTTCTTTATACATATAACAATACCCTAGTGCTTTGCACATTTATTACCACACTACATACATAGTACATACATCCAGTCAGACTGAGATAGGTGCGTCATAGAGATTACAAATAGATAGACTGTGAAAGACTATGTAAAAGCAATAATAGGTTTTCTCCTAAGCGTTTAATTTCTTGTTAATAAATCCACATCCACTAAGAGAGCATGGAGAAGTATGCTATCGTGTCTAACTGTTACACGCGGCAATGCGGAGAAAGTAGTGTAAAATAAAATAAATGAAATAGTCTACGCATTAAAAGACCAGCATATCACAACAAGCACAGAATTTTACACTAGTACCTACTGTATGTGTGCTACGTTACTAAGGCTGTATCTAGCGCAGGGCACATGCCCCCCCCCCCCCCGAAGGTTATTTAGGACATAAAAGTGCCCTAAATAGCGAAATTTTTCGCGCTACGCTCGAATTATGTAGTTTTTAGGTTGATTTTGGCTCTTTTATAATAAAATTTTTCCCTTGGTGCCCCCCCCCGAAACCAAATCCTGGATACGGCCATGTACGTTACATACCTTAAGCATCTACTTATAAGCTACATGACTACGACCATGCAATAGTTTGTTTTTGAGCTGAAAATGAAGAAATCTTTAACATTTATCGATCGAAGGTGGCCTATTAATACTAGTAAAACTACCAGTTTAACTGTAACACTTACACATCCACACACATAACGTAACATAACGTTGTTTTTTACTGTTGCGCTCCCCTGCCTTCAGTGCAGTGCCTTCCCACTCTGCTTCCTTTCCGTCCAGTTGAAATATTGCTTCCCATATCGACCAAGAGGACTGTGATGATGACCTAAAGTCCTTTCTAATACTTGACTCTATTACATTACATTTATCACTGAGAACTCTGTCATTTCTCTTTACAGCAAAAGATATGCCAAGTTACCTCCAGAAGCGATGGTTATCAATTTCGCTGGATTCTTCCTCCTCATCTTTACCATCGCAGTCACTGGCTTGATGTTTGACTCTCGATTCCGAAGACGAGCTCGGCCAGAGGGAGAATTGTTGTTAGGAGAGCCGGTTTCGGGAACAATTCAATGAAGTCACACTAACTACAAAAACACTTCTACAGCCGCTTCTACACCAACACTCTCATTCCACCCTTCTCCTCTTCAGTGAACTCTGGTCAACGGATTAAATCTTAGAAGATGCCACTACTGAATCTAAAGATCTTGGATTGGACGATTGGAGTGACGTACACTTTACTCTACTACTTACTACACTACAAATACAGCCACACTGCTACACACATACAAGAAGGACGAAGATTTGGAAGAAAAGTAGTGGTGGTCTTAAACGATGGGAATGGGGAATGGTGGAGTGGAATGAATTGATCTATAAACAACCGTTGTTCTATTCAAGAAAACAGTTCTGCTACCTAACTGTAAACATTCCGTCTCGTCTGGCATGGCATCAGCTGCTTTCTCACAACAATACATGGAGACAGCCTGCGAACGAGTAGAACAGAACACGGAGTTCTCCATGGTTTTACTTTCTTTCTCTTTCGAATCTTACCTTATTGCTTCCTTCCGTTGCCCGTAGTCTGTGAGGCTGTCTGATCGATTGTTCAATGCGTTGTTGGGGTGATTATAGATCCTTCCCTCACTCTGTCCTCTCTTGCCATTGTATGTTGTAATTGGCAATGCCATTACAATGCCAAGATTTCCACTACTTCGTTTCCTCGTCCTTGTTAGACCTACCTCTCTCTCACTTACGTCATCATCTTGTAGAAGTGGAGTGGATTTAATGGAATTGTAATCAACCAAGAAGAGTCATTGAGCTGTAATTATTGTAGTCTGCCCTTATGTGCAGTTAAGGGTTTGTTATTTACGTCATTATATTTACTGTTCCCATGTATGCTACTCCTATTCATATATCTCTCCTTGTGTACTAACAAAAGTACATACATCCTTCTATGGGTGCTTTAGTAAGTGTTGTTCTTCTCGTGTAATAGTGTTGATGTTACCATGTACATTAATAATAATGCGTACACATTAATTGTATAGTATGGTCGTTAGTTGCTTTTATTCTGTGTCCTTTTGGTGTAATAATAATAATAATATTTAACTTGGTGTTAGGTATATTTCATGTGTAGGTACATAAAGTAACTTATATTGTTAGGAGACCGACGGATTGTCAAAATGTCGATGAGGGACTAAGGTAAGGTTTGCTACTAGTCGCTTTACTTTACTGGGTAGGTATATTATTCGGTTTAGAAGTTTAATTGGATTTACTAACACTAGTGTATTTATTTTAATGGAGAACGTAAGGAGTCATTGTTTAGATGCGGTTATAAAATATCGTGGTGGTTATTGTTAAGATGTGATAGAAATGCTAAGTACTTTTAGGTGTACAAAGTAATACATATACATTTATGTTACCACAAAAGCAAACAATGTGAGCTACAATGTAAATAGTACTTACCTATAGTTAGACATGATGCAGGAGTGCAGAATAGAGAAAGAGAATGTTATTATTATATTGAATCCAGCATTAAGTTGTAATTCTAGGTAGGTTTAATGTGGAGGAGTGAAATGGAGAGTTGAAGCGGAGTTTTTAGCAGTTGGTTGAGTTTTTGGCGGTGATATAGGTTTGGGACTTGGAACTCATGAAAAGAACTCTATAGTACACAGTAACGAATACATAAGTGTACACTCCGGTTTTTGTTCTTTCTAACTTTAATGGCTTTGGCTAATGGAATGAAATGTAATTAGTAGAAAAGTAGGATTCCAAATCTGCTCGAAATGTGCAATCGCACTTTGTCGATATGTATCAAATGAAGCAAAACTACGGGTAGCTCTGTTTTTATTGCCGGACTTGGCTTCAATTCTTCCTAAATTACAGATACAGAGTTGCTATTACGAATTATTGTCTTGCTTAAAAATATTAGCTCTCGTACCAAAATGTTCAATTTACGAATGATGTAAGTACCTACCTCAAAGAAACGGAAAACATTGTGTACATTATTTTTCCTGATGAATCGATTATTGTTAAATATGAGCTATACACTTGTTTAGTTTTTACATACATCGAGAAATTCTATTCTACCTACATCTAGAAATGTTAATTACCCGTGCGTGAATAGAAACATAACTCAAACAACTCCTGCGAATAGTCGTGATAAAATATCCCAGACCATTTCTTGCGTTTTTATATTAGAGCTTTTGTTTTAAATACAGATACACTTGTAATGCCTTTTAGTACCTAGTAATAGACAAATTCACATTATACCTACAACAACCACGAATGGCTAAAAGAAATATTTCATTTTGCCTGAATTATAGTTTCAGCCATGTCACTTTTATACTTTACAACACATATAGGTTATAATAAAAGTAAGTAGGTACATGGTACATCTATATACCTACAAAAGAAGCAAAGTTATAAATTGGAATGATAACCGCGTGCCGTCATGTTTTTCGCATGTAAAAGGTCAGTGGACGGAGTAACATCTGAATTGTCTATTGTCTGAAAAGTGAGTTGTAAATAAGGAGAAGAATAAAAATAGACTGGAGTGGGGAAATCGAAAAGAAAGGGGAAAGTGGGAATGTTGGAAAACAGATGCAAAGACTTACAAATAGGAGTGGATAAAAGATGAGTTTGGTTAAAACTGGTTTGATTCAGTGTGTGGGATTTGAGGGGGTTAACCTACATTAAGACGAACAATGAAAATGATATTTATGAAAACAGAGAGGAAGCTGTATATGAAAGCAAATGTATTGACTGCTATTGTTTTTGTATTCAGCTTGAATGTAAGTAAGTGGTTTTGGAACGCATGGAGAAAAGTGCACTGCAACGTAAAAAGGAAAGAGAAACTGGCAGGTGGAAGAAACGTGATGAATGTGTCGCACACTTCATTTCTCACAGGAGCAAAACGGAAAAGACTGCGAAAGTAATGTAATGCAAGCAACTAGCAAAAATCATGCCATCCCTCCCATGCCTGGCACACAAACAAACAAGACAACCATCACCCACCTAACAAATACTAAGAATATCTACCATCCAGTAGTACATAGTAATAATATCTCATGCTGCTTCATTTTTATATTGATATTTCGTTTTAGCCTTCCTCGCATAGAAAAACTAATGTCATTTCCGAAATGTAATCGAATTTACTGAGTAAGTACATCAATTTCAATATCTCTGCCAAGTTGTAAGCTGTACCCACTCACTTAATGAATTGCTGGCATCCAAAGTAGTGCGTCCCTGTCCTTCTTCATTATTTCTTCAACTTTACGTCCACACTCACTTCTTTCTCCACTAAACCTACAACAATTCTCTGCTTCTCGATGTCAACTTGGTGTTAATATTACATTAGTAAAGTGAGATGCTCTGCTTTCTATTTGTAGCAACTTTACTCTGTGAAATAAATGTGAATTACCTCTATATGATGTACACATATATATCGACCTATATATTGCAAGAAAAGCTTCTCTGATTTTTTACCTGTATAAGTAATGTGTTTTGTTGAGTGATGTGTTTGCACCTAATAGTGTTGATTGTTGACAATTATTAATAATGTAAGTAAATGGGCTGTTGTTTGTAAATGAAGCGTAGGTTAAGTAGGATTGCATGTAGAGTTCCACATTAATTTGGTGTAATACCAAATGTATCGTAATATTGTACTGTATTATTATGCACACACACTATTATTAAAGGCTTAAGCTTATAAGTATAAGGTATATGTGCTTCAGCACAATGTGTAAAACTGGACTGATGGCTGTCTCATTCCTAATCTTAAGTTAATGTAACACAAAAGTCAACTAAATGAGTTGGCAAATTTGAATTCAAGGAACAACGCATTTTTGCAATGAAAAATGTCAAAAGAAATGCTTCCCCACTCCGTCTTCGTTACAGGCTAACGTATTACAATTATATAAGGGTTAGATCATTTCAAACTACATTAAGTTTCTGATTGTTAGTTTATGCATGCAACGAAT
Organism: Pogonognathellus longicornis; assembly: GCA_034694085.1. Taxonomy (NCBI): domain Eukaryota; kingdom Metazoa; phylum Arthropoda; class Collembola; order Entomobryomorpha; family Tomoceridae; genus Pogonognathellus; species Pogonognathellus longicornis. Next base: position 16,608 of record JAQFYB010002185.1, on the reverse strand, counting down.
GAGTATTTGTATGATTAGTGTCTTAGTGTGTAGTACAGTATGTAGTATGTATACAGTATTATTCTATAGATGTTTTACAATGATATATTGTGAAAGATTCAAAGTATACCTATAGTCTATAGCTGTTGATTTATTTTGATTATGTACTGAAGACGTAACTGAAACTAATTATATGTCGAAACCGAACAATCTTATCGTGATTAAGAAATGAACTGATATTTACATATTACAATGTATCATTATTATATTTATTACCTCTTCCCGAGAGTTGAACTAAATAAATATTTACCTAACTGTCTACAATTTGTGAAACAAAACGCAAAGTAGCTATACTACCTAACTATATAGTTTCAAATTCGAAATCCACTATCAATTATATCGGTATTACTAATTGTAAGGTACACATTATATATTTATCCTTTTGCAAATGTACACATTAACTACAGATAATATATTAATTTAATTTATTCAGATTTTGAAAGCATACCTACTAGTGATTATAGTAAATTAAATAACCAATACAGACGAAGTTTGTTTTTAGTAAGACGTACAATAAACCCCTAAATAAGACCATTTTTGATTTCATTAAGCTTTCGATGTTTCCAGCACTCGATGTTAATAGATGGTCAAATATTTATTAAAGTGAAATAGAGCAGATTATAGTGAAGTGCTAATTATTGTAAAATTTTATGTTTGCCTACCTATTTATTTATACTTTCTTTCTGTTACACATTATAACATTGTTATGCGCAGACATGTTTGTGAAGCTAAAACTAGTAAAAAATGTTTTAAAAAAATGCTATATATCTGTATATGGTACCGTACCTAAAAAATTATACAGAAGATGGTAACGATAATATTATATTATAAAGTTTAATATTCTGATGTCTATGTGTGGTAAGTACTACAATATCTATAATACAATATATGTGTGTACTTAAGTTATTGATGTTGTGGTTAAAGAAATAAAGCAATTGGTGAAAGTAAATTCACCACCCTGTGAAATGATCGAATACTCTTATTTCCCTATATAGACATCATATATATCCAACTTTTAACATTTGGAATCTCTTAATACATTTCCTTCTGCAAACACAACAATTAATTCTATTTCTGCCTGCCTACGGCTTGTACATCTGTGGTGGAAGAATTGCAAAAAATACTTTATGTTCAGCACCTTAATATGTACACCCACTATATAATATTAGTAAGACCACCGCGTTCGGCTTGGTGTGGTTCAGACATTCATTTGTAACTATCAACCCTGAGATTGAATCCTTCTTCAGGCACTGGCAAAATTTTCACGGGTATGTCTTAGATGTTTTTAGTACTCAACTGCCACAAGGACTATTCTATACGTTTACAGTGGCGTATCTGTATATCGAGTCATGACCGAGAGGCAGAAAAATATCTAATTATTCTATCGTTACTGTGATGATTAGCATACGTAGATTATGTATAATTATGATCATTGACTGTGCTACCCATGCTCAAGCTTACGAATCATCAGCTTTGTGGTGGTAGTCCTTCATGTTCATAATAATAACGTCAAAAGACAGTGAACAAGCAGTTTATTCAAATGGGCCCGATGAAGCTTGAGGATAGCGTTGCCTTATCTACTATAAAAAAGGGGACCTTACAACTAACACACACATATATATAATATTAGTGAATAATTTTATAAGTACAAACCAAAATATAAAAAAAAATAGTCTCAAAGCTACATTACATTTATATAGTGGTACAACGGTACAAGGTACAAGCTCTATAAGAAACTACATAATAACTCTGCACTACATTATTTTAGTAGCCTAAGGTGAAAACAACATTGTCGGATTACCCCAAACGTTACTTGGAGGTTGCAGTAGGAAAGACAGAATGAGTGGAAGAATGTTGTATGCATATTGACTAGCCTTGAGTGTATACTTATTTAAATGTTTTTTCTATTTCCGTCAAAGTGTTTTGATACGAAGTACAAGAAAAACAGTGATAATAATAGGCAGCTTGTGCACCTACAACATAGCTCTTCTTGTATGCAGATACTATCTTTCTTTTGGAGTAACATAATAATAATATTATTCCGTCGGAGTACAGAACTACTATAATATGTAACAGTATGTACTAGCAATACAGAAGTAACGTACAAGGAGATTCTGCAACATCAGTGCCTTTACTAGAATATTATCTCATAGCTTTTGTAGCTTCATATACTTATATAGTATATTTGTACATAGTAAGAACATGCATTTTCTATCCGAACGATCAGATAGGTCCGAGTTTCCCCGTATTTCATCTGTCGAGCGGAATAGCCTGCCAGGAGCATAGTACAGAATTGAATAATTTTATAAGAAGTCTTGGCTGCTCTCATCGTTTGGCCCTTGGCACTATTGGAAGGAGAGAGAGAGAGCGAGAGGAGCATTCTGTGCTGGCCTGTCTTAGAATGGAATGGCATAACTTGCTTCCGTCTAGTCAAGTCAATTCAAGTTGACTCTCTTTCACTACTTTTCCACTTTTTCCCTTGGCTTCCTATTCCTTTAGCCAGTCTTTCTCGTACAACTATTTACAATAATAGAATGCAGTAAGTACAAGTACGTCTTTCCCTTACGTATATTTCTGTGTCCTCCTGTACTACATACAAAGTCAAGCACACGTTTATGTAAGCCTCCACCATAACTGTATACATATGAGAAAAAGAGCTTCCCATTACAGTTCCAGGGCCCATGTAGCTTCATCCAGCTCTCTACAGTCAAGAGAAACCTTCAGAGAGCATGAGAGCATGTACCTATACACTAGTGTGCCACTACATAATATTACTATATGTATACAGTCCGACTAATGCCAGCCAACGTTCACTACTACTTTCACTTCACTTTTGACAATCGGGAAATATATAAAATGTCATACATCACTTGAGAAGAAGGAGAGGATTGGTTCTCCATCTTGAATTTTAGTGCAAGATCCCATCCATGGGAAAAAGAGTTAAAGGCTCCAAAGAAAAATAGATGTGTAGCACAGGAAACGTATAGCCACATAGTGTAAAGTCTAATGTAATGGCAGCAGTATCTATGTATAGCAGTGTTATAATATTGTACATTTCTATTTTCTATGTAGTAATAGCAATATAGCTCACAATTTAACAGTAGCACAGTCACCAGCACGCTGCTACTGTAGTAGGTACTACTAGTTTGAGTTAAAGATGGGATGAGCTATCAATAGCCCTGTTAGCAGAATCCTAGCCTACTTATGAGGTGACAGCCACTGTACAAGTAGCATGAGCATAAATGCAAAATATCATATTTCTACAACTCACTCACACTATGATACACTAATGTTAAGTAGGCATTACAGTTATGAACCAGAAATATGTACATTTTATGCTACTTCTGTTATTCATGTACCTAAGTAGTACTTCTTATATATTTGTAGATACTAGTTTAGCTCGATGTAGGTACAATTATACACACGTGCATGTGTTAGCGTTCCTATTGACAATTTGGCCTTATAGATACTTTCTACACAGGTTAGCTTATAATACTGGACAAAAACCCACAACTCATGACGGCTTGATACGTGATGAGTTACATTCATTCATAAGACTAAATAAAGATATTTTCAATTATACATTCTGATAATAAATCCAAGGATTCAGTGTTTCTTAATTGTTATGTACGAGAACATTGTAAAAAAAGACCATCATTTCTTTGCTTTTTAAATTAACTACGAATTTTCATTAAAATCAACACAGGCACAGGTTTGCCAATAATTCCGTGCCAAAATTGTAATTTTATCAATGCGGACTAGGAAGCATAAAATACATTGGAAGTATCAATACGTACGCTAACATATATATTGTAGATATTGTCTGTATATGCTAATAATATGTATAACTTGTAAGTACTCGTGTAAGGAAGGTTTTGGAATTATGAATGCAATACATTATATTAGAGTACCTATGTGCAAAGTATGCATTACATTTCACAGTACACTTCAAAGTACAATACAGGGAGTAGTAGGTTTGAGGTTTAAGAAAGGAGGAAGAGTGAAGTATAGCTTAGGTCTAGGTAGTGTTGGTGGTGTTAGAATTATAGAGGGATAGAGACAGAGAGAGAAGAGTTGAGTGAGAGAGCAAAAAGGAGGCAGCCAGTTCAGTGAGGCCAAGTAAAAGTAATGCAAGGCGAGACATGCTCAAGTGAAATGTGTTTGGGAAAAGAGTGAAAATCTCCATTATTTCTCCAGTCTCCTTCAGTTCTCCATGCACTTTCCACATCCAGCACCAGGATATATATTTATAGCTACTCTACTTCTGTCTCTCTATGTACATTCCCTTCTCTTCCTTTGTGTATTGCAAACACTACCTTATATTACTCTTCATACCAACCACCTACCTACTTTTATATAAAATAACTATGTACACGGATACACTACATTTTATCCTTTCTTTCTAGTAGGATATATTAACTATTGCATTACATACTATTATGCAACATTACTTTTTCCATTCAACATCACAAACGATAGGCAAATCACTCGGTGCTTCTAGCTGCTCCTCCTACATTTTAGGTGCTGTGTGATACAAGGTGCTTTCTCCTTCCGCATTCTATTTAGGCACACAGATACTACACTCCACTTACTTCCTCTTATTTATACACACACAGATTTACCTCCTCCGTGTCTAATATGCACTACAGTCTAATATGCTACATACAATAAAAGCACTTTCAAAACTACTATTGTCTAGTTAGTTTGTGTCTGATCTCGTCTTACAGTCACTCTCCCTAACATTTGCCTTTTCCTTATCTATTCTTATTGCTCACACTGTTAATAACGTGAAGTACAAATATCCGCACTTCTCATTTAGTCCCGAAATAAAGAAACTATGCATCAACATACTCCACAGTAGAAAATACAATCTTCCAGTACAGTGTTACAGATAGCTATGTTGCTATCTACCAGTGGCACATTTAGGGGGGGGGGGGGCTGAAGCCCCTCTCAAATTTTTAAGTCATATTTTGAGTTATGCACTATGATATCCTTGGCTCGAAAGCTCGAGATGGGAATGAGACAGAATAAGAACACAAACCATTGCTGGTTAGAATTACAATGAATGAGAGTGGTGTCGTTCCCATCCCCTTTTGCTGAATTTTTGTGCAATTTTTTATGATTGCAAATTTGACCCTGAGGTGCAACCTGTCCCGTTTTCTTTATGAACCCATTTGATAGATAATACACTTAAGTACTTACTACAATTTTTATAGCCCGGGATAAATTGCACCCGATAGTTAATTTTTGAAAATGGTTAAGCCGATTAAGCTAACTTCCTCGTTTGGGGACCGATCAAAATTCTGAAATAGCCATAATGTTCCCCGTGTTTGAAAACCAGAGTTAGAGCAGTATCAGTTTTTGAAATTTGTCCGTATTTTGAAGAACTTTGGCCGGCAATGCTTGACCCCATGCCATTCTGACACTAAAGTTTTGGTGAACTAAATATTCACTCCAACTAGTAGGCAATGTACTGAATTACCACTATACAAAATTTCATTCCTATCGGTGATAATACTGATAATGTGGAAATTCCCGAAGCGCACGTCAATACACTCAAACACTTCAATTATCCTCATACATTACTTGTACCCCTAATCATAGCTACAATAGCTAGCCAATCAAATCGAATCATTTATTGTCATGTACCATGCATTGCTAAAACATTTTAAGTTAGTTATATCTCTTTTCGCCATTATAGCATCTTTTCGTATTATAGTTCTAGATTATTCTCACTCTCATTTTCTCAGTATTATTACATATATATTATGTTAATTTACGCCTTATAAATTACAGTTTCAAAGTGCAAATCTTTCTTGTGTTCTCATCACATTTTCTTACTACATTTGACCTTCAGCCCAGAAACAAGCGCTATGCGCGAATCTTATCCATTTTTCATTGATTTCAGCCTAAATTAGCTCAATTTTTTCTAGTTACGAGTGATTATTGACATTTTTACCTCGTGTTGGATTTTAAGTCCTTTCTTGCAACAACTATGAACTGGGCTTTGATCTAGCCCCCTCCAAATATGTGACTGGATACGCCCCTGCTATCTACTATGTATACCTAAACAGTGTAGTAGAAGAATTATGGTGTTCTTAGATATGTAAGGAGTACAGTACAGTAGAGCATCATGTATACTGTATATTGCATAAGTAGTATTGGTGTAATAATGGCTGAGATATTATAATGTCAGGGTGCTAAGATACATTATGTGCACATGGTAAAACGACACTTTTGGCGTTATCTTTTATTTCTCTCTCCCATCAACTACTGATTTAATCCCCAAAAGTACTAGTACGTAGATTGTAAAATAAAGTACCAATTGCCAAAGAGTAAATCTAATACTTGCTGTCTCTATAACACAACGGCTTCTTTTTCAAGCTTTATATTTATATATCTGTAGGGGAAAGGGTGTTTTAGCTAGTATTTAGTAAAGTATTCAGTCAGATTGTATCTGTATGTACATATACCATAATAATATGAATTTAAGCACTATATTGTAATGGCCAAGAAGATTTATTGTAACGTTGCTAGTACAGTATAGTGTAAGAGGCCAGATTCATTTAAATACTACTTCTGAATACTAAAGTGCTATATGTGCAGACTGGATGGTTGTATAAATTGGAAGAAGAAAATATAGAAGAGATCGAATGAACTTGTTATAAGTGTCAGTGAACTGATTTCGACTTTATTTTCGTTTGTAGCAAAATGTGTTTACAATCTGGGTGACTCTGTAGGAGGATGTGTATTCGTGCAGTACTGCTAGTGACAGAAAAATTAATAGTGTAGCTTAAAAGTTTACGCAGGAATTACAAGACAGTTGTATTACAGCTGGAAGTCTTTACAATTGTACACAATGAACTACATTAAGAGCGTATTATTGAATTGTCATTTTTAATCCCTGCTCAATTTTTCACTCTTGCCTTGGCATCCACATCCACACCCATACTCGATACTCAGTATTATTTTCACATGCATACTCCTAGCTTACTCGCATTAGAAATGTAAATGCATACCGTATTACATGCAAGGCACATTTTGCAACGCACCGAATGCAGCGATTTAAGTGAAAAGCACATGGAAGTAAAAACATGCTCACATTTTTTCGTTTATTTCGCTATACGGTAGTTGGATAAAGATGTGTATACCTATAGTAATACACAGCTTAATTTACTTATTTTAATATGAAGAACTCAGAAAACTACTAGCATGCTAGTTTATACAATTTAAAACGCTCTGTGGAAGAATTCTATTACTGCTTATGTAATTGTTATTAATTAGCTAGTAATTTGAAAGGTTTAGAAATGCTATCTTTTGATAGTGGATTTCTGTGTATTTGCAATAGTCACACGTGCGTACAATAATAAAATAAGTCTCCTACCATGCGATTCAAATAATATTAAGCTACTAGGTATGTAGTATAATGTATAATACTGGTATATATACGTACAATGAAATAGCTAAAGACGACACAAACATGTCACAGTCGTAGCTACATGATGTGACAGTGGGTTACCGACACCTTTCATTCCTGGATAGTTCACCTTAGAAACAGACGCCCAGCACCAGAGAGACCAAAGCAGAACAAAGCAAAGGCGAGACAGAGGGAGAGAAAGATAATAAGAAAAGTAAAAGACAGTCAAGGAGGCGAAAGCAATGTCAGAGCAACTTAATAGGATTTGCTGTGTGACACGGCCACACACACAGACAGCAGTAGCAACAGCAGCACAACACCCAGTCGACTACCAAAACCCGTAGCAGATGAGTTCTATATACAAACTCCGTGCATTCTCCAGTTTAAATTATTCTGTAGTAGCTACCTATAGTAAAATAATATGAGACATACTCATAGCATGACACAATGCACCTAGGTAGGCATATTATTATATTTATAGTGGGAGCCCGAGTGGAGTGACGATTCAAATTGTGTGAACGAAACTCTGGAGTCTCCAGTCTCGACTTGTGAATGTGCAAGTTGTGCTCTGCTTTTATTTTCCTTTCCAACCTCCTCTCATCATCACAACTCTCAATCTAAGATTACCATCTCATTCCGTCCCCATTCACTTTTCTTGTCACATTTCCATTTGTCTATTTAGTCCAAATCTAATCTATAGCTCCTACTGCCCTTTTCACACTACAATTTCAATTATATTCTTAGCTGCTAATATTGTACACATATAAGTATGAATGCTACATATAGGATTGTGTGTATATAATATTACAGGAAGGAATAGGTAGATATTTCAAAAGACAGTTCCTATTTATACTATTTATAATGTTATTGTTATATAAATATTGCAAGCATGTATTCTATAAAGCTTTACAATAGCTAATGTCATTATTACCTTGAAAGAAGTTGATGTGATCATTTAAGTCTTCTTCTGCATAGGTAACTAAATAGTTGGTAGGTACATGCCATGTTACAGATACATCACACCTTGAAAATGCTTTCAGACTTCTCAGGTTTTACTCCGAATCCTCAATGATGATTGGATCCATAATTCCAGTAAGGTTTCTCCTCTCCGTGTGTGTTGTATTTTGACCGACGCTTCTTTGCAAGTGGAAGTTTAATCAAGAGTGTGTCCATATTTCTCCAGTGATCTGTGTGTCTTTAGTGGTTATTTATTGTTCATGGTGACTGCACATTGTAATTGTAACAGTAATGCATAAATTCATATGTCTGTGCTATGTGTTTGTATAATAGTGAGTAAATAACTAGTAGATTTCATTTACATTTACACTGAGTCTTAATGGTATTATCTTCTGAGCCTAGCAGTATTAAATAGAATGCATAGAGACACTTTACATTTTGGTCCATAAGTTTGCACGGATGAAAGTTTAGTTGAAAGATGAATTCATCGCACAGTGTCAAGTGCGTATATTATGCTAAAATTCTACGTGACGAAGCATGAAAATGGGCTAAATGGCATTAGTACGATCATGCCAGTGTGACAAAGTGTGACAGGCCGTCGGTACTACATCTTTCATGCCTTTCCTGTATGTATATTTCCACCCAACCACTTTCTCCAACTTTCCCGTCTCCTTCTTCCCTTGTTTACAATTTCCATTTCTTCACATTCAAATAGCAACGTTTTCCTAAGGGTAACTCATGTTTAACTCAAACCCAAGTGTCTTCTATAATTATTAGTGCATTAGGTATGGCTATTTTTGTCCACTTCGATCCATGTGCTACATAATAAGCTACACATCTCCCAAATACACTTCAAAGTACACACATTATGTACTACTAAAATACAAAGATTTATTCCACCATTAATAATTATATTTATATACCAGGACCGTATCCAGGATTTGGTTTATTTGAAATAGGCATCAAATACCAAAAATTATTATAAATATCAAGTATTCCGCGTAGCCCAAAAAATCGAGGTAAGGTTCAAAACCGACCTTAAATGCAACTCGAAATGCAAAAAATGTTGCGATTTTATGCACTTTTATTACAAAAAACTTCATTTTGGAGGTTTCGTGGGGGGAGGGACCTGACATTGTGTACTGGGAACAGCCTTGATATAAACATACCATTGACCATATTTAAGTTAAATAAATAATTGCATTTCTTAGAAAATGAAATATTCACGATAATGTTAGATCATTTTTACTTTGTAAAAAAATAAAGTAAGTAGTCTTCTAGCTTATTAGACGTGTTATAAGAGTGGCAGTAGTGTACAAATACTACACGACATTCCTTTTGTAGCGAATGCAATGTGTCAAACAAAGTAAAAAAGGCTTACCAACTTTCTGTGTTTACATGGAACGTCTTGAATTTAAGTAGCAGAGTACATTCAGTTGCATAACAGGATAGGAGAAGTGAAAGAGTTCTTCACAGGGTAATGGGTAGGGAAATGCGTGGAATACAAAGGAATTTGAAATTAGCTTATTTTATTAAATGTTGATGATGTGATGAAATTACGGAAATAAAATGTACACAAAGATTCATGTCGTGTGAGCCATTTGGCTCAGCAGTAAATCCCGTTTATTTTCTTAACGTAGTTAAGTATTTATTCATGAGTCGAAAATTGAATCACTCACAGTTAATTTATCGTTTACTTCTTCATCTTTTGTAGTAGTGTTTAGCAATAGTAATACTTTCTTTACTGATAGTATTAACAGGGTACAATACACAAGTATGTTGTTGTTGGGATAATTGAAAAGTAATTTTTGTAGTAGCCATACCATTGTTGTTTTAATTGTTAGTGTTTATGTTTAGTAATGAACCTGTATATATACGTGCTGTGTATGTCGGCTATGTGTATGTATGTGCTGTCTGGGTTTCAAAATCTGTATTGTACACTGTATCATATAATTTCTAGCAGTAGTAATATAGTTCTTATTACGAAAGAGTACGCCCCATCTAATACATAGAGGGTGAGTATCATACTGTTTTACTTAATAACAACAATTATATAACAATTGGAAACAATGAATTGGTTGTACATAATTTATATATACCTGTACATATGTAATGTAGGTATTAATATACAAGTATATAGGGAGGTTGTACGCATAACACACAGATGAGTGTATTGGAATATCACTTGACAACTACATAGAAGTACATAGGCAATATAAGTATATAATGTGTGTGTTGGTATAGGTGAGGCATACTTTAAGTCATTTGATGTATACATCTACTAAATATACCTACAGACCTAACTTCAATTTATATAAGATCATTAATAATATGTAACAATTAATTCACAAAATTGTATGCTAATTGATTTTCATGTAGAACTTGACGTATTCGTAGGTATGGCAGGTAATTGCTGATTGTAAGTTTCCCCACTTGTGTTTTAAGTTCACAGTTAAATTGCACTGTACCATCATCCCTTTATGTTCAGACTAAAATCATATGCTACAACATGGTACAGTACAGTTGATAGGTCACTTGTTCGATTCAACTTTACTCACTCTGTCTCTCTGGTCACACTTTATGAACTGTATTCGTAGTTTTGTTGTCGAATAGCTTATCATATCATATTTTCATGTTATATCCACTATTATATGTACTGATTCAGTTTATGCAGTAAAAATCCTCATGCTTACAACTATAAGTACACAATTCGTAGTTATCCTTAAATAATTAGCTCCTATAGTATGGTAGTACAGTATGTATAGTAGAATTTATATCAGCAAGTAAATGTACATGTAAATGTCATGATTCTTTAAAAACAAAGGAAATTAACACTCTATTATAACAAAGGATTGAGGTCTTGCTACATAATTATTCGTTTCACCTTGATGTACACGTATAGTATTTCTGTGTTTTATAGGAATGTGTGTGTGCAAATAATCTGAAAGTCCAATATCCCTTTGCAATTTTCAATCAAGATAAATAGTCAAGATAATTTTATATTTACAACAGTTGAATTCAACAGAAGGATGGCATATCACGTTAGCATTATATAAAGCATAGTCATTTACCTTTACCTAATGTACATAATACATTTACATTGTAATAGTACAATTTATCTGAAAGTTACAAGTAATTGGTTGGGTCGTATTGTTATGTTGAATTTATTAGTATCCTATAGTACTAATATTATAGCAATAGTCATTACCTTGTTTCAGTGTCTTGTTCGATATCTTTATATTCAAATAGCATCTTAAATATAACCTTCTCACTATGTAGAGCAACTACAATCACAATGTAGTTTACTTTCTTTTGCATGTATTTGTGTGTAATACTAACACTAAGGTGTGGGCGTTACTAAACTGTAAGTGCAAACTAACCCAGATTTTTAGTGAGATTGAAATTTTTTCTAACTTAGCGTTTAAATTTTTTTAACTTTATAAAACGTAAAGTGTGCAAATATTTTCACTACTGCTGTTTCTGTAGTATGCTAGTCTGTGTACTTACAAATACTACCAGTATTAAATTAATTGCTAATAGTGAAGACATAAGAAATACTGTTGAACCAAATCCCGATTCCTTTACAGCATTGTGTGGTAACTGTACCATATTATGTAGGCATGTCTAATAATAAATACAGTGTGTGGATTCTATGACCTGTACCTGGGTATTAGTAATGATAATTTATTTATTTAGTTTCAGTATACGAACGAATACGATGATGTCTTGTCTTGTTTGCTTGACTCTGAGGACGAAATGAATCAAAGACAGCACAGTCACGGCTTGCTGACTCTGCTTATTTTAAATTTCTTAACATTATGGTCAAACTTTTTGTAGTGTGGTATTGAGTACATGTATTTAGTTAGTTGAGGAATTCTTATGATCTAAACCTACAGTAACATTTTCATAGAGTTCCTACAAATATACACAAGTTTAATTTTAGTATTTCAGTAGTTGAGTTACATTAGAACACAATAATGTGATGCAATCGATTGCTATTAGTTTTCCAATTTCTTCTTGCCAATCAAACTCTAAACATTCCCTCAATTTTGTCGTTAATGTAAACTGTAGACTTTTAATCTTAATCTTTACAGTTAATAGTTTACACATGTAAACATTATGCTAAACATGTGTAATATCATAGTATATAGGTAGCGTACAAAGGATTTTCTTAGCATATCATAAAAATTCATAACAAACGAACTAAGTACAATACTTTTTTCATGACCATTTGATCTACAAATTTTTTTATATACCAACATAATTGGTTCCTGCAATAGAAAGAAACAGCTTTGTTCCCCAAGAATAAAATACTAGTATTATGAATTTGAAGTCTGAAGTTTGTGTAAAAAACTGTGACTGAATATAATAATGTGATTGTAAATGATATAAAGTGTTTTATGAAAATTAAACTATTTCCTATGCTTTCTTTTTCATGTTACATTGTGGCTTTCCTTCAATTCCCTATAGGCGACAAAAAAGTATCTCAAAGTTATTCGCACACTATCGTCACATTATAATGTTTAATATATTCTCTGAATGCTGTTCAACGATTATGTATGTAAGTAATTGCAATTTACGATAGCTAGAATAAGCCATACACGATAGTTAGAAAACTACATAAGAATTTTATATGCATCAACTAACTACATTAACAGAAGCACAAGCTTTTACATTGGACACAGACGGACAAACGACATGTGCACGTATACGTATATATATGCAATACCCAAATAGATAAGAATAGAAAGAGAAAGTCTGTGAAGTATAAAGTAAGAGTAAAAATGGTAATGGTTATTATCAGTCACAACAAGCCGCCCCTTACATAAGAATGCACTAGGTAAGATTGTACAAATAAATATAGAATAGATATATGAATCCATGCACATTCTATTGACACATAGTTGTGTAAATTACAGTGTGAGTTGTATTGACGTGAGAAACTGCAGTTTGTTGGATGAGAGATTGAGAGATGAAGAAAAACATTGTCTTTGACTTAATCTCGTTTTCATATGAGCTTTGAGTTAACATGACAAGTAAATAGAATTATTCTGTGCACAAACTCTCTCGCAGGAAAAGAGAACCAAGCGACATAAACATAAAATAAAAAGACACAAGAGAAAAATGATATTATTTGTGGCTTGTTTTGGTCATGGCATTCTTTTTCTCAGATTTGGACTACTTTCGTATTAGAGTTAGAGACACAGGTACTACACAAGTAGCATATACATTATAGCACTGTATATATAGAAGAGTGTACATGGTGGATGATAAATAGACTGCTCCTCGTTCCTCGTTCGTACCGACTCAGTTCACGCTATTTTTTCCGATGCTTCTGCCTTCACTTACGATGGTGTTAACTTCAGGTGTAATTTTAAACTTATAACAAGACTGTCACAACAGTTCTTGTTACTTTTGTCATCTCACTTTCTACTAGTGAACATGAAGAAGAAGTAGGAGCGACCATGAAGCTAGATTCTAGTCGTCTAGTCTCTAGACCTCAACTCTACTGAGCCAAACAAATTTTTTATTCTGTCCTTACTTGTCCCATGATAAGAGAGGATGTGTGCAATACATGATCTCCTCAGCTTTTGACGACTCGAGTCAAATCAAATCAATAAGGAAAACCAAAACCACAGCAAACCAATGTGTGCTACATATTTCTCATCTTTTCCTCCTTTCCGCTTGCTCTCTGGATTTCAACAACTGAACTTTGATATTTTCTACTACTCCATGCGTTTCCTGTCATTTCTCTTACTTCTACTATACATGTGCTACTTACACTTCTAGTAGCCTTCATCTCCTCTTCTTCTCCTGCCACTCTTTATATACTTAAGTACAAGTAGCTACATATATACCTATACAGTGTATCACCAGAAATAACGCAGTTCCTCACTAAAATATTTATTGGTTAAACTGACATCGGATAAGAATCTTAGCGGAAATTTTTATTGATTGAGTAAAGAAAATAAATATGTCTAATTCGACCCAGCTGCAGCTGTACAACACAACTACAGTGTATCCCTGTTATCGTTATGTTCCAGTAATACTGCATGATGCTTTCACATTCGTTTACCTGTGCTGCAACAATTAAATTTTGTAATGCAGGAAAGTTATAGCGTCTAATTATACAGCATTCATGGAAGAAGGGAAAATACCATGTAGTACAAACTGGAAAAACATTGTAACTTGTTATTTGCTGTTAAAAATTATTTTTGGATTTGTTGTATATATGTATGTCGTATGATATGAGATACAAATAGTTGGATTTTGTTAGTGTGACACATTCAGAAAGATACATAGCGAATTGGCGCAGTGGTGTACAATGTGCAGTATAATGCATGTGGTGGAATAAGACAAATAAAAAATGACATGATATTATGCGAATTTGTTGTAAGGGGAAATGCAATTGATAATATTAGTTGGGGACGGGAGGAGGACTGTTGAAGTGTAGAGTGGACTCAGAGACTGTGGCTGTGTGAGAAGAAGGGAAGACGTTCTTTTGTGGTGGGAGACGGTGAGTGTTGGCCACGTTGAAAGGACCATTGTTAATGCAATCCTTTACTGTCCGTACACAATAGATGGCAAATAGGATAAATCCGAATCCGTACAATTTCAGTCGTGTGTAACTTGACTTGACTTGTGTGTAACTTCCTTTTCTATAGGAAGACTCTATTTAGTTTCTACAGATTTATCCTTTTTCTTTACCTCCTCTTACGTACAAGACTTCCTGTGGACTTTTCTTCAGAAAACTACGAGATTCGAACGGTTTCCTTTCCCTAAGCTGTGTTCGTCAGATACTAAGCTGATAAGATAAACGTTAAAAGTACGAGAAGCAAACTATCGGCATATCATATTTCAATTGCAAACTTTTCCAATTGTGTCTTTTGTGTATGACGCATCCCTTTACGGTTTTATCTCCCCCGGCCTAATATCTAAAGGTAGGAATAGAAGAGTGTGCACAACCAAAGCTTAGAAAATAGAAAATACTTCCATCTTTTCTATTCTCCATTATTATGTCAGGAAATTACACGTCTGTTGCAAAACAAAATTTCTTTCGTCTAAACATTTTCAGTCATGTCATCATCATGTTTTTCCTCTCCTCTCCCTAACACGAATTTACCTGTCAGTCAGTCTTAGCAGCCTTTTTATTTACAAACAAAACAACCAAATTTCAAATATACCTATATACTCCCCTCCTCCTACACTATGTATTAAAACAACTACAGCTGACACACACAAGACAAAATCTTCTCTTAGCTGAACATGTCTGTGAAAATCCTAAAGATATTCCTATTTCATTGCTTATTATTAGATAACACAACAAATAGTACACCGCTGCCTGCCCCACCTCCATAATAATAACCCTAACCTTACAAAAATAGCAGGTACTCACGCACTACGTTGTAAATGCGTGAAAAAGTTTTACAAATGGTACACAACAAGAAAAAACAGTAAATGAAAAAGACTTTTCTGTTTTAAAATTGGTGCACGTGTGTAATAGAATGGCGAGAATTCCTTGGGGAAAGCGCTAGAGAAAGTGGGCAATTATTATGACAAAGCTTCTCGTCGAATTTCCGAAAGGCAGACGGTAGGATTAGACCTTTACTATTCCTAGGACGTAGCAGCACCGTATTACGTAATGTTCTATTGCCTTTGTGATGTGCATTAGTGAGGGAGACACACAGACACTGTCAGACACAGACAGACACATTCACTCGTACACATACTTCCCATATTCCTCTACATACTTGTAATATCAGGATGTGCATGATGTGGTCCTGCCCGCATGTACGTACAAGTGCTATATAAGTGTATGTATGTACTATGTACCAATGTTCAATGTAGCTGTACATGTTATGGGTGTACTAGGACGAGTACATGTGCAGATATGAAATGACATCAGCTACCTAGAGTCACAGTCTCTCTCTCTCTCTTCTGACTCTCTATTTCTCTGAAGTGTGGCATTGTTGGGTCTTGTCCAATTTGTCAAAATTTCGCCTGGGGGTAATAAAGTATACAAAATCCGTGTGTTGCGCTATCCACATCACATCACACTGCTTGCTTCCTTTCCCCTGCCTTCAAAAGCTCAACCATTTACTGCAATATTATATCATTATACAGGGTGAGCATTTTATGTCTGACCCTTTACAAGTGCTTATTACA
Source organism: Pogonognathellus longicornis (assembly GCA_034694085.1). Classification (NCBI taxonomy): domain Eukaryota; kingdom Metazoa; phylum Arthropoda; class Collembola; order Entomobryomorpha; family Tomoceridae; genus Pogonognathellus; species Pogonognathellus longicornis. The sequence continues at coordinate 29 of JAQFYB010002185.1, read as the reverse complement.
ACTGCAAATGTCAATGAATATATGTATTG
>JAQFYB010002184.1:0-26312 GCA_034694085.1 Pogonognathellus longicornis | reverse complement strand
TTTATTGGGTTTTTAGTACATATATATGTACATATTTCGGAAACATAAATACATACATATCCTGACCTTGCTAATAAATAACAGTGGTGGTGAGACTGAGAATGTGCTCTGGTCTAGCTGTGTGTTCTCTTTTTGCCTAAACTAGATCCTTGTTCAATAATAACCAAATAATACAACACCCAGACACTGAATTTGCTAACATCAACATACCAGCAGAGCAGATTTAACACTAGGCATATTTTCTTAATTGATTTGACTTTGGCCGACCGTTTTCCCGTATACCATGCAATGACACAGCGACACAAAGCACGGCAGTATTGAAAGGGTGGCAACTGGAACCATTGCCCTTACTGAATTTTTGGAGCTTACACTAGATAAAGCCGTTTATTGGATGGTTTTAGAGATTTGCAACCCTAAAATGAAATCCTAGATACGGCCTTGACACAAAGACCATTAATTGCAATGAGATTTTGCCCTGTAAGCATGTTTAGTGTGTATTACTTCTTCGAATAGTTATATAATATTACGGATTATATATAAATACTTGTATTGACCAAATTTTAAACCTATGCTACTGTGCCAAATTCATAAACTATACAACTGCCATACGTGAGCTGTATATAAAGAGTATTGTAGGCAAAAATATACTCAACCAGTCCAAACTAATGTACATCTATTATTATAGGGTACTGTCCTCAGATACCACATAACTATATAGATAGCCAATTATTATCGATTTTCTAGTGTATTATTTTAAGCCCAAGCTGTACATGTGCTTAATAACACTAAAATGTTGTTTACTTCACTAAACTTGAATTAAAACGACAAACAACCAAGTGGTAATTAAATAAGCTTTGAAGAGGAAGTTTAGAATACGTTTAGGAAGTTTAGAATACGTTTAGGAAGTTTAGAATACGCTGAGGAAGTTTAAAATACGCTGAGGAAGTTTAAAATACGCTGAGGAAGTTTAGAATACGCTTAAAAAGTTTAGAATACGCTTGGAAAGTTTAAAATATGCTTAAGAAGTTTAGAATATGCTTAGGGAGTTTAGAATACGCTTAGGAAGTTTAGAATATATACGCTTAGGAAGTTTAGAATATGCTTAGGAAGTTTAGAATACGCTAAGGAGGTTTAGAATATGCTTAGGAAATTTAGAATGCGCTTAGAAAGTTTATTCTTGTAGGAAGTTTAGAATAACCTTGGAATGTTGAAGATTATTGGTATGGAATATAAACCCTGTGCGATTAAAACAAATAACTATAGAAAAATTTCATTCTTTGATAACTATTTCAACTGAAATGTAAAAATCAGTTTAATTTGTATAGCAAGTACCGGCCCATTTCAGTAATATGAATGTATGCTAGCGCATGGCGCACTATTGTCCCAGATTAAGATATTTGCACTAGATTTTTATGTAGGAAACTACTGCACTACTATCGGATATATTATATGAATTATACCTTCCGAACCCACGTCAATTTTAATCAGTCCAAAACCCAAATTGACTGATTTTACATAAGTAAGACCAATACAATGTAACTCATTTCATTCTAAATACATGAGAAATTTACTAAATAATACAGTCGCAAACTTGGTTTTTTTAATTCTGTCTTTGAATGTTTAGAACCCATAACCCTTCCTCACGATTTATCCAAAATATGACACTGCACCCTGAACCCAACTCATTGTCAATTTTTTACCCAACCTTGTCAATCCCTTTATCCTTTTATCGAAACGTGTTGGGTTGGGTTTGGGGTTGAGTGGCATCCTCTACTACCTACTAGAGCATTGTAATGTATAATATTAATATGTCATTGTCGTTGTACAGATATGAGTTGAGTGTGGCTGAGTTTGTGAGGAGGAATATAGTGGTATGTATTGGAGGCAGGAGAGTGAGAGCAGAGACTGACTTTAACGTAAAACGTAAGTAATCTACCACGCACAGCACACAAGTCTCGTCGCATTGCAATCGCATCTTCGCAGTTCGCATCCTCCTCATCATTTGAACGGAACATCAAGCTACTCTTGTGAAAGCCTCATTGAACGCTTTACAAAGTCATCAGAAAGTGGCTACACAACAGACATAGAAGAAGTACAGAAAACTAAACTCGCAATTAAAACCAACGCGTTTGCCTTCTCTCATCATCAACCAGTTCAGTTCTTCCATCCGCTCTCCTCGTTCGTTGGCTCACAAAACACAATACAATTATACAATATATAAAGTACAGGGTGGCTCAAGAATTAACTAAAATCATATCTTGGATGCACCTACACTCTAAATGGTGGAAAATCTGTCCACACAATTTTCTCTCAAGTAGTTCAAATAGCTAAAAAACGGCCAAACGACATCTTTTTAGGCAAAATATCCCGAAATATCAGGACAGACGACTGCCCTGATATTTGGGGGCTATATGTACAACTTTTGGGTAAGGGGCGCGCGTACAATATAAGTAACTCAAATGATGCTTTAACAGATTGTCTTTCAAAAAATTTAATTAATGTGGTAGCTCTAATGGTTTTTTTAAATATTGTGGTTGAAAGAGACTTTTTATTAACTATACAGTATAATTTTGAGAAAACAGTTATGGTTTATATTAGTGTTGCACAAAAATAGATTTTGCCCAGAAAGAATGCATAGTTTTATTAAAATCGATAGGATTTTAGTCGTTTAGCAAATAAGACCAAAAAGCCACAAGAGCAACAGCAGCAGAACTTCAACTTGATAAGAAAACAGTTCGTCGAATTCGAAAAAGCAAAAGTTTCACCCTATTAAGGTTGCGTACTTTACATACGTCCAAGGAATATAGGAATTGTTTTTCATGGCCAGTAAAGTTGGAAGATATTCTGAATGAAAGTTTTTTGGGAGGCGAAGCATCACCTCTACCTCATTATACAAATAATAGCCACATATAGTCCTTTTTCTGTGTTACAAACTGTATGGAGAAAGGTGGGTAGCAAATTACTAATAGAGCGGCTAAGCGCATCTCTACTATCTGTAATTATTAATAATTGTCAATGTTTCAGTGATTTTTTATTTTCATTGATCCCCATTTAAAGAATAAGAGCATCCGAAACATCTTTTCCCTAAATTGTTGAGCCACCATGTACAATAGAATATGAGTCGAGTTTACTGGGACTAGTCGTCCAACAAACAGATTTTACTGTGCGACACTCCACAGAAGACAGTAACAATAAGAAACTGTAGACTGCAACTCTATATTGAACTGTGGGTGAGACAGTGAGACTGCTTGTGAGTTTCTCTCTCAGCCCAAAAATCTTTTTTTTTACTATTTCCGAAAAAGGAGCAACTCTAACTCCCCGTATGCATTATAGTTACTTGGGGTAAAGTAAAAACGTATAGTAGCACATAGCTATCCTTATGTAGTTTAACAATGGTTAGTGTTTTTGCTGTTCATGATTGCATTGCCGTTATTGACTGCAATATTTATTTGCTATCATGTTGGTAATAATAGTAGTACAGGAGTAATAAGTTACAAAAATGAAGGGAGTGAAGAATAATGAAGGAAAAATGATTTGAATTAGAAGAAGAAGGAAAAGAAAGATATTATTGCTATATTAATTAATATAAAATATTATTTGTTTGTAGCATTCAACATTATTATTCAACATTGAACACGAAGGATTCGTTTAGAGATTGAAGTAGAACTGTGTGTTCAGTTCATTTGTGTTGTGCAGTTGTTGGGTTGAAGTTGTATGCAGGGAATTAGCTACGTGGAGAATATTGTGTGTATTCTGTGTGTATGTGTGTGCTACTATTAAACTCATTCACAACAACAGCCAGTGCCACCACCACCATTCATTCATTCACAGCTTGGTTGGCTTGGTTTGTTCTAAAAACTGGTTGGCTGGTTGTTACTTGTTTGTTAGAGCTGAGTCTATTCATTTCAAAGGTCCCTGTGTTGTGTGCAAAGCAGAACAGAAAGAACTTCTCTACAAGCCAAGAAACACATACGAACAAAGTTGTGCGAATTGTGAATAGAACAGCCACGTACAAATATTTTACCACACCATTTGTGAGTGCCTTACATACTACACTACTACGGCGATAAAATAATATTCTTCTGCCAGAAGAGCACTACAGGTCGAGAGATTCTCTTTGTTTTAAAAACATTCATATAATACAAAATAAATCACTTCCAAATTTTTAGCCTTACAAATACAATTAACAGTTCGATTAATTCATTTTATTGTTGTTCGTGAGAGACTACTACTTACAATTAGAACTTGCAACAAAATAGAATACCTAGTGTAATGTAAGAATAGTAATAGGAATAACAAGGCCATACCGTGTTTAATAACTGAACAGAGCAAACACACTGAATTCAAGTTGAACATTACATAATCATTTTGTCTCACTCTTTGTTATATTCTTGTTTATGTTTATAGAGTTTCTTCCATGTATTATATTGCAAATATAGTTAAATGCTACAAGCATCTGCTAAATCTACTATTTGTATGTATATAAATTAATTGCCTGTAAGAAGAGATACTTTAAATGTTCCATACATCATAATACATATTGTTGACTGATATTGAAATTTTTTGAAGAGCAGCACCGTGAATTCTATAACAATATTATTATTACAGTGAATATTAAAATACACTTATCAATGTTCACTTTTCTACCTAATTACAAGATAACTAGATAACATCCATTCATTCATCAAAAACTTTTTAAATTCCGACTATACTACTACTACGACTACTACAAACTACAAGTTTCTCGTGTAGTACTACATAAAACAACGAGTACTCTACAGTTTTTACAAATTCGTATAGACAGAAAAGAATATTTGAATCATTGAATGCTGAACCATCATCGAGCTTTATTTCTTTTACAACTACTGGATTTTTACTACTAGTTTTGTTCGGGTTTTAAAAATAATTTGTGCTTCTGTGTCTGTAAGAATGAACATTGCTAATGATAACTCTTAACGGTTACTACTATAGTTTGGATTTGTTGTGAATTGAAACTATTGATTTTTATTATTACTGGAGAGAAATCATTTATTGCTATACTGCACTTGTTTTTGTGGGTAGCCTACACGAAACCCTGTGTGAACATAAGAGCTGAAAGCAGTCTGAATAAGAAGTACAAATAGAAACAGTCGTAAATTAAGTTGAATTCATTAAACACTGTCAACTAAGTAAGAAGAGTTGAAGAATCAGAAAACAGGGTTTCATTTTGTACGGATTGCTGGGACTTGTTGATAAATTGTGTCCCTCCTCTGCTCCTGCTAACAAACAACCAGAGCATCATCGTTGGTTTGATAAAATCATCCACATAAATAGGTTTGTAAGCAACCAAACTTTTTTTAATCTTATCTGCTATGATTAGTTTTAGTTCAGTTCCTACTACATATAATACAATATGAAATGATATTAGAGCTATTTACATAAGACAAAATCAATAGTATGTAAGTGGAAGGGCTTATTATTTTCTGTGCACAATAATATTATTGCCTACATAAATGTAGTATTTGTAACAGACAAATGCGTCGGTTAAAAGTTGTACAATTACAGGAATAGCATGATATGAACTCAATTAGGTATCACTAAAAGAGTAAAATAATGAACACAGTCATAGTCATGGAGTACAGAACACATAAAAATGAGATAAAGGACTTAGGTCCCCGCTGTTTACGGTTAGTAAACCGTAAGCCGTTGGAAATGCTGTCAATGAAATGCTTGACAACGTAAAACGCTCAACTGATCGTTATAGATATTCTGATTCTGATACTTGCTTGAATTCACACTTTTACATTATCTGTTTTGCATGATATTAAAGCGAATCCTTCATTCATAGTTCTACCATTATATTTGTCCGTCCTACATTATATATTCATATAACATTTGTTACTCTTACCATATGCACACTCTCTAATTCCTAAATGGAAAATTACAATTAATCAAACATAAGGTTAACATACGTACCAAAATGTTTATCATTTACATTTTATCATTTTATGTAAGAGCAATGGAGCTAGTTTATGAATTACATTTCAACAGCTAATTCCCGTTCAGAAAATTCCAGATAGCATTATTCGTCGCTGCCATTCTGTCTCAAGTCTCATTCTCATCCAATTTTAGATGTTCAAGAGACAAGTTGCTTTTAAAAGTGTATTATAGGCATTTGCATTTTATCAGCATTTTTATTTGCATCTCAAAAGAAGCTTTGTACTTGCTAAGTAAATTTAAAATGCAAACTACAAAGTCTTGCGACATTTAAGTAGATATATTAATTCTCTGTGATTCGTTTTCCTCATAATATATAGACGCCTAATATTTCACCAAATTGAGACAGATATTTATATGCAAGTGTGAATAGATCACCATTATTGGATTGAAAGCGTATAGCAACAGTTGATTATGATCAGATCCTAAATCAATTCTATGGTTTCAATTGGAAATTACAAATTTCATTTAAGCGCTGCTTTATGTAAAGGATTTTCAGAAGATTTCTCAATTTCGAAACAATTGTGTGTACTTTGTTGTAAGTTGGGTGGATGAGACATAAAATATACACTAGGAAAGTAACGGAAACGCATGTAGAAATCTCTCGTTCTTAAGATTTACATTTTCCATAGAAATAGGGTTTTGCAATAGGGACAACTATAAAATCAGATTGTCCTCACTTAACTTATGCAGTGGCATACAAAAGAAATCTCAAACAATTCAAATACTTCCGTTCGATTCTAAAAGTTTTACATATTGTTAGGCGAAAAACTATAAATTGTATACTGCGGCCTCAGCCATCCTGCATGGGCTTCAAGGAAAACATTTGAGTCGCAAACAAAGCTCTACATTCATTTTTGTGAATGAGTGAACTAAATGCAAATGTGTGAATCTCTGCGGTGAGCTGTTGTGGATGTGGATTGAGTATGGTAGAAGGAATACAATTATAGTATGGTAGAAGAATGTCATTCATTTGACTATCAATGAATCTGTGTACAATTCTATTCTACTCCAAAAGCTATTCAGTTGTATGAAAGATATTAAACAGATAGACAACTTGTGCTCTGTAGGTACATGATGTACACGGCTCTCTTTTTTCCTCTACAACTTGAACAAACTAATATATTCGAAAAATTTATCTACATTTTATCAACTTCTTTTGCATATTTTATGTAGCAGGTAGGTATTATAAAAATGAGAATAATTCAAAACTGTAAATAAAAATATACTATTTAGTATTTGAATGGTATGAGTATTATTGTTGATGCTACAATTACTTACAAACATTTTTATTGTCAATTCTAGTAGCGTAACAAAAGCTGCATGGTAATAAAATGTAATTATAATATTGCAAGGTGAGGTTCATAGTCATTGACTATTATATTGTTGTCTGGTGTGTTATTTTTACTAATTTTCTGCAAAATTCATTGAAATGAAGCTCAAAATTAAATAGATCGTATAATATTATGTTAAATTGCACCGTTATGTATTATGTGTGTAGTAAGAGCTCTATTTGTATCCTCACTGATACAATTATCTCATTTCATGATGAATTCAGGGTGGTAAGTGATGTGATGTGCATTAGTCTGTAGAGTCTACACACTGAATTCTAGTAAAACATTTTAATACTTGCATTATTACTGTATGTGTGATAGTATGATGCGTAATAAATGGCTAATGATATATTCAGAAACAAGTTTAGATATTTAGACAAATAATTAATGCATTATAATCTTATAGTTAATATTAATACATTATACTACATTATTTAATTGCTCCATTTTGACAATGCAACTCAGTTGTTAACGCACAAGTATGTATAGCACCTACAGAAAACATACAGAAAAGCTTCTACAGACAAACTGATTCTTTTTCAGGTTTTGTAAACTTAGTGTTGCAGTATAGAAAAGGGTAGCATGTTGATCCATTATAATTATAATTGTTGCGAATTGTCTACCAGGTCTATGTGTGTGACCTAACCCTTGTACAGTATATTGGACCAATTACGGTTTTTCTGTAATGCAGTGCAATATAGTGAGCTATGAGTTTCCACAACACTTAAACATGTATTCATCGTATGTATATATATGTACATGATTTAATAGAGGTGTTATGCACTCTGAATAGTTGTGTATAAAAAGGTTGCAGTTATGCAAAATGCTATACTGCACCAGTGCACACTTATACAATATGCAAATAACACCATCTTGAAGCATTGTAGCAGCGTAAAGTTAAAATAGTGAAATGTTCTAAATGGTAAAACATTTTGGTCGCCGATATGCTGTTAGTAACTGTTGTAGTAGTATGCATGAAGGATCGAATTGGAGTGGTAGCTTCAGCTTTGCTTCGTACAGTGCATGTGTACTTACAAATATTTACCTAGTTTTTATCAATGAACTATCAAACCATCATCCGAGCCAACTACAGCCAGCTGGGGAACATGTATCCTATTTACGCATATGGCATACGTAGGTGATCCTCGTCCTAATGTACCTATATACAGATACAACCATTTTAACGCTAGCTATTTCATCTGTATCAATTATGACTTGCACTTTGTGTCGTCTTCCTCAATTCAGATTTATGTGTAATAATTAGAATTCAGCATTGTCAACGTCAACCTAGAGTTACTATGTTAAAACAACCAATACATTCCCCTATCTCGCTTTTTCTTTCAATGTCGCTTTAATAATTTGGCAGGCTTAATGATGTTTAATGTCATTGACGTGAGGGACGTACACAACGTAAGTATACTACTATATTTAAGCGACACAAAAATCGCAAATAATTCACTACACAACTTTTCCCTGATCTTTCACGTCAGTTCACTTTTATTTTTCATTGATTACAGCCACGAATAATGTGTCTGCATGTGTTAGCGACATTAAAGATTCAATGTCATAAACTGAGGTAAAACAAACATGGGAATAGTAGGTGAATTACTATGTCGTCATTTCTCTATAAATGTGTAATAAATAATACTTTTTTCATCTTTAATCATTCACAACAAAAATACTCCAATTTCAACAATGTTTCAATCCTTAGGTGTCTTCAGTGCATTTCAATCCATATGTATTAAATGAATGCAGCATACAATAATGACACAGTACTTACTGTGTAATGGATATGTATTTTTATAAATGATTTGTCTACAAAAAGGATGCTACTATTCTACATATATGAATAAAGATTTTTGCATAGTGAAGGTTGTGACTGAATGCAACTGCTAAGTATTTAATATTCAATCTGCACTCAGTCAGGAACAAATTATTGACAAAAAGACAGAATTAATCAATTAGTGAGATTTGTTATTCTAATACCCGAGCCGAAGCCTATCGCCTATCGTAAGCTGTAGACTAACAGATTTATTGAATGGTTTTCATGGAAGAATAGAAATGAAGGGTTTAAGGAATTGTTTTGCTGTAACTCTATAGTGTCATTCCAGAATCGTGTCATTTTGTCCCTTTTACAACGTATTTTCTGGTTGACATGGGTCAAGTGCCGAGATAAACCCTCAAGACACCTTCGTGATTTCGTTGGTGGAGGATTTTGTGTGCCCGGTTTTGGTCTACAAGTTTTGGGATTATGTACGGCAATAAAATGCACATAAATCGTTTGTGTAAACCATTAGTGTCTGTTGTTACAGTTGTTGAAAATTCAGTCTTAACATTTGACCATCACGTCGTATAAACAAAATGCACACTACGCTGTCTCATATTTATTAGTTTGGACTAGCGCTGCTAATTGCACGTTGGTGGTTTACGTTCTATGTATGTAACTTCTAGACACACATACGTACATTACTTAGTTCGTGATGCCAAAGTGTTTGAAGCTAGTCTTTATTTTATTGCTATTAATGTTCGAGTGTCATATTCACATTCAGTGTGGTAGACGCACTGACACATTTCCAATAAGTCATGTATGTATGTAAGTATGAAAAGTATGTATGACTATGAATGTATTGCTGCGTAGCAATTACGTGCGTTAAGGTTGACTTGGGTTGTTAGTTTAGCTAGGTAGCTGGATGTGTGTATGTACATGTACACTAAATTATATTTTGTGCTGTATAAGCATAATGACAAATGCTTTGATTGTTTAGTCACATCATTTGTAGATGTAGAGTACCTAAATCGTTTTTATTTCTTATCAACGCAGAGACAAACTGAGAGCAACTCACTCACTCAGTTGTCCTTTTTACAACGACTCTGCTCGTACCATTACTGTGATAATTTTATTTGTTCGATGAAAGTGTGCTTATTTCATCATCTTTCTTATCTCTCTAGGAGTTGCTGGCTTCACTAAAGCTGACCCGGCAACTGGGTCCGCATAAAAACCACAGTGTGTAATCCTACATTACACGACACAAGCAGGCTATGGCTATAGGCTATTAATATAAACAGTTTGCATTTGTGTACTCTACGAGTCACATAAATTAACAAATTACAAATCACATTCTCCGAATACGACGATGTGTATTTATACAAATGCACACGTTTACACTTCACTCGGTAACTAATTCAGATGATTGTTTGGATATGTTGATAACATGCATCTAGATGCAAAATATTTTATCTCGATCTGTAGTATAAACTCTGCATACGACGGCATCTAACAATTTTTGCCTAACAAAGCAATTTCTGCCCATTACATTACTCATAACTACTAGTTCTGCATACTACTACATTAGTCAGTGATTCCAGTGACTGCCAACTTCCTTTTTGATTGCTCAGCATTCATGTAAACACAGATCTCAAATATTTCGTTTTGTGTTGTTGTTTAAAGATGTGAGTGATTTATAATGACAAGTTTCAAATTGAGTTAGTCATCAATATCCTGCACATAAATATGGTTTCATGCAGATGAAACGGATGACAAATTTGCATTTCTTTGATTTTTTTATGTAGGTATGTGTACGAAGCAAAAAATATGTGTGGCTTTGTGTATGAAACAAAGAAAATATGTAGATTTGTGTATGAAACAAAGAATATGTGTATCTTTGTGTACGAAGTATGTAAAAAATGGTGTATTTTAGTCATGTACCTAATGCAAGAAAGAGTAATTAAATTTTGTGTTAAGCTACTGCCTAATTTGAAAGCAGGAACGCTATTACATCACTATCACACTCTATCTCACTTGCTAGTCGATATGATAAAAGTATACAGATTTAGTGTGTTATGTTTTTTATGTATATCCAAACGACCCAGTTGATTGCTGCGAAAATAATTCTGAAAACTAAACAACAGCGTTTATGTATTATACTGTTATTAGGTCAACACTTACGACAACTTATAGCAAGTCGGTTTCAATCAGTGCATTGTTATAAGCAATTAAGGCGTGCTGAGTCTTGACTTGACTGTGAATATCCTGTATGAAGCGTATTTTACTAAAGTTAAGAGGTCAGATATATCATAGCCATAGAATACAGCTGAGCAGTTGAAAATTATTGGCAGCGGTAATAATAATAATAATAATAATTGCAAAAATAAGAATAAAATAAACATAATAATATGGACTGGGACTGGACTTGAGTGTTGGTTGTGGTGGTATATAAAGCAAATGAAGAAGTGAGACAGAGGGAAATTATAGATGAGAAATAGAGATGAGCAAAAAGATTGTAAAAGTTGGCTGTAGCATTGGATGTAATATCAGAGTGATTTGATGAGTTCTGTGGCCCTGTTTACTGTCAATCTATCTGAATGAGCATCCTGCGTTGACTTCACTAGGCTGGGCTTCAATTCAAGTGACATGAAGAATGGCATTGGCAAGTCAGGCTTTGCTTGTTGTGTTCTGAGGACTCCTACTGACGTACTGACTGACTGCAGACGAGACTATTATGGCTCTCTGTGTATTTGCATATTATAATGTGTTCTACGCTTGACTAAATAATAAACCGTGCAAGTATAAATTAACAAATGTACTAACTGACTGAGTCTATTGAGAGACTACATTTTAATTTAATTTATTTGTCCTGTCTCTTTACCTTTTCATAACCACTGGCCACATTACACATCCTAATAAATAATATAATATAATGTTATCTCAAGTATACTTGTGGGCTGTTTAGCAATAATTTATTTATACCACTGTGATCATCAAGGAGATGTAGTATGGAATCGGAATCTGTGCAAATACTAATTATGGGAGATGAAAGGATGAGAGCGAGTGTGTAGTTTAAAATAAAATAAATAGTGGAGATGAAAGTTTATAGTGGATGAGACTCAACTATTTGTATAATAGCAAGGAATATATGCACAGTAGTATTAAAATAATGTTGGGAGTGATGAATGCAATATTTTCGTTTTAATTGGTCATGTAGTGTAATGTTGTATGAGGATTGTGACTTTGTGACTGTTGGAGTGCATGTATTAATATACTCTGAAAAGATTTATTTAGCTGTTGCTCTTTTGCATTTGTTTGCTTCATTTCTCCAGCATCACATCACAAAACTTGTCACTCAGTGTTTCAACTTGTGTTCAAATATCTTGGCGAATGTTCTCGTTCTGAAAAGTCATCATAATTATCAATCAAATCCTATTGCTTCAAATTATTTCATTCCTGTGCGTTAATGTGTTACGTGATTCTACGTAAACGTAATTTTTTTTCTGTATAAAATATTATATGGGCTCTACATATAATTTGTAGTTACTTTTTAGTATTGGTTTAATCATTGTTTGTGAAGACTGGACTGTGACTCCTGTTGCTCTCTCTCTTAAATTGTTCTGTAGCTCTACTGCCCTGGCAATGAAAAAGTCTTGGTAATTTTTCTCGTCCATTATCAAATCTGTATTATGTATTTGGTTTTATTATTATAGCATTACAGTATAGAGGCATCACTAACTATAGCTATCACCGTTTCGTCTGCTTTCAGTTTCCCGAGAACATCATTCAGGATAACAATAATGTTTATTATTATTTGATTTGATTTTATGTGTATTTACTTTTATTTACATCGGTTTGGACTTAAGAGCATCTCTATAACTAATAAGATTACACACTTCAAGTCTAGTGCAAGTCTAGTCCACTAGAGTCAAAGGGAAATATAAGTAAAATGAAGAATTCATGAGCAGAATCTTTGTATGTAATGTATATTGCTTCTTACAGTGTATATGTGCCCATATAATGATATCGCATCTCAGCCTCAAGAGTTTTATTAAACTCGTAACGTAAGGGTTAAGTAATAAATATGTGTAATAAAAGTTACACGTTCTTATATAATATGAAATAGCGTATACCTACTCTACCTAAAATTATAATAGAGGTTATTATGTACCTATGCATGTGTGATGTACACAATACATTATGGTAGCTGTGTGAGTGTCTATTCATACAATATAGCAAAGAGAGAAAAAGAGAACCGGAGATATATACATACATATCTATTCTACTACTTATACACATACATTGTTAATACAAATGTACAATTGTGTGTTCACTCTGTATATACAGGGCTAGCCAAAATATGGTCCAGTATTGTAAACACCATTATCTTCTCACTCACTCACCCACAAACGAAATCTAATGAATAAGCTTGTATAACATGTATGGTTTTTGAAAGATGTTGTATCTGTGTGACTGCGATTGTTATAAAAGGCTTGTTAGGAACGTAGGCACTAGGTACATCACATCCAGAGTTTCAGTGCCCATGTCATTTATATCTTAAATTTTTTGAAAGCTGTTTAAAAATGGGTGTGAGCTATACACGTTGAATTGAAACGTGTACAGGTCTCAATATTAGAATTATAAAATATTATAAAAGGGTTAATTTATATGTAGTGTACGTATGTGTGTACGTGTGTGTGTATGTGTGTGCTGTGTACGTAAATGAGATATTTTATCATTTTTGTGTGTTTTGGTTGTGATAGTGATAATGAAAGAAGCTATAGGGTCTGATTTTGACTATCCCTGTATTGGTGTGTTAAAAGTTGAATCAGAAAGATAAACGGAACAGACAGCGACGTTTGGTTAGAATGAAATGAGGGTTGGTTAAAGAGGAGAGCTTGGTTGTAGAGAAAAATGGCCATAGATAAATAGGATGGATGGGATGGAATGAATACGGAGATGGAGAGATAGTAGAAAGAGAACAGCAAAGCAAAGCAAGGCAGAAGTTAAGGACGACTGACGATGAGTAGGTACGTGGCTAGGTACTCTGACTGACTGTGACTCTGGGACTGAAACATTAAAGGCAGCCAAAGCCAAAGCCAAAGCCAAATAGCTGGTGAAGAACGTGGAGTTAAGTCATTGAGAGCAGTAAAGTAAGTACAAGTTTAGTTGTAGCTCGAGAGACTGGGCAAAGGAAGGCTCGGCAAGGCTGAGCAGAGCAAAAGGAGTAAAGGAGTATTGAGTAGCAGAAGTTTGTAGCAGAAGTTTGTAGCAGAAGTCTGTAGCAGTCTACAGCTTTGCAAGAGGAAGATGATGGTTGGATGGCTTGACTTCTCTCTGGCTGCTACACAAACCATCCAGCACCCCCGTCAGTAGACTCTTCCTATCTTGAGGTCATTTTGCAAGTGTCAAATTTTTTCCAAAGAGCGACTTTCATGGCTCGACTCGTCGACTCTCAACATCAGTCTCCTCAACCAGCTTTAACTCATCTAGAGCTCTAGAAGAAGAATTCTTCTTGTTATTGTTGCTCTAGTCTGGTTTTCTACTCTTTCTTTCCTCTGCGATACAACACTAACAACACCAACAACACAAGAACTCATCTTATGCTCTCTATGCTCCAACAGCTCCTTATTCCTTGTGTTCTGTATGTACTAGTACTCCTTCAATACTCACCCAACAACCAGCACATCCTATAATCATCACAGAATATACCCACACCACACCACACTACAATTCTCACATGCACAGGCATCATTCCTCCACTAACACTAACTCCACTTCTTCCAACTCCACCAACTCCACCAACATACATAACACATCACCATACCATACCATCCTTTCAACAATCCCTTCCCTTCCTAGTCCCAGTCCCACTACAACACAGTCACGCACACACTCAATACACACACACACAAATTCTACAAACAAACAAGGCTTCAGGCTTCCAACTTCGAAATATGCTTTCTGCCCACTTGCGGGCAACTCCTAAAAAGGAAAAATAAATTTCAGTGTTTCCGCACTCTTTCATCATCTGTCATTAGTTTCTGTTCTACTATACTCCTCACTCAAATTTCTATCTGCTGCCACACAACTATATCAACTCATTTTTAGTCGTCCTCCTTCAATTCTGAACTGTCCTTAGTAATTTCATCATGTCCCAAACACACAATTTTACATCCCTTAAGCCTACAACAATAAGTAAACATCATTCGTTTTTATATCTTGTAGTTTAGAACTAGAAGTTGTTCTCCGATCCATAAGGATGGGCAAATCAATCTAGTTTTGTGTAGAAAAAGGTTTAGCTATGCTCTAGCAATATTTGTGTCAAGTCAAAAGCACTACTCAATCGGGGAAGGCTTAGTTAATGTTACGAAGATGCTTTCCTTCAAAACGTCTCATGTTAGTTTAAGTGCTGTAATTTGTCTACCATGGCTGCTAGGGTTTTCTCTTGTATGCAGTTTGCTAGTGTAGCTATATACAGATAACCTTTTATTTAATTGTTATTTTTAGGAATTGTATTCTTGAGTAAAACCATAGCTCATGCATTTAGAGATAAGCATTAAAAGCTACTACATAGGTATGTGTGTACTGTGCTTATAATATGACAGCGTATTATAGTTGTTGTACGAATTGTAAATTGTTTAATACGTTTGCAATGGATGGATGTGGTTATGTGAATGCATTGTGTGTAACTCAATCACTGAAGCAAGTAGTGGTGAGACTTTGGAAGTTCAGCGATTCACCTTTCCACAGCCACGACCACTGGGTTTAGTTTTGTTGTTGGGACGCAAAACACATAGACTATATAATATAGTGCAGTCTAAAAAACTCAGATTTGAAAGAGTAGAAATACTCCTTCGTGTAAACATAATCATAGTTTATTACATATAATTAGTCCCGCCGTTTAACACTGATCATGTCGCCATGTGCTGATTTGATTGTTCAATTGGTCATGCTGAGAAAATATAAAGACTGTGATGGAATGGATGCGTGTAAAATGCATTTATGAACTCATTCAGTAAGTAGTCTTTGATTTTCATTCTGTTGTTGAGTCAGTGTTAAAATGTGTTATAAATTGTGAGTTGCTTCGTAAATTAAATGAGTTAAAGTCACTTACCTTTTTCTTGCTGCAGTATGCACAGGCGGCAGTAAAGTATTGCATGTGTCTGTGAATGGGTAGTGTCGACAAAGGTGTGACATAGTGGAACGATGTAGGTGGGATGCAAAAATTAAAAGCAACCTAACCCAGTTCGATCCTTGAATTAAGTAGCTGGCAGAAGTCAACTATTACCACTGCAGATAAATCAGGATATTAACTTTATTGCTTTCTTATCCCAGTTTAGTTGCTTCATTAGTTTATATGTATCGCCTTTTTGAAACATCACTTTTCTAGTACTTAGTATCTCGCTTCATAAACATATTCACACATACTTTGATACTTTGGTGCGATTCCATATTTCATTCACTAAATAAAACCTATAAGGCTTTAATGCATTCTCATTTCTCAGGTTTAAAGTACAACGAGTAGTTAGTTTGCTACATGACGTGGCCAATAAGTTGATGGGCAGGAATTGTACAAAGACTCATTATTAATTTTTTTTAAATATCTCTTGAAATATAAATAAAATGCTGTACATTTTTTATCTTATGTATGTATAGTCTACCATGAATCAGAACAAAACTATTGGGATAATGAACATGAGTCGTTCCATGATGAATGACTACCTGTAAATGCAGAGTAAAACTAAAACAATAGATTTAACATTTTAATACTATATTTTAGAATTTAAAAAATGAAACTTTATCTTCTATTCTGTTCTAAACCTAACAAACCAAAATTCGAATTCGTCTCATAAGTTCGTTGAATTTCATGTTGTATGTACAATGCCACGCACTTTTGTGACAATTTTCACGTATGTAAAAATGACAAGGAAAATTATTGCTACAGTATAAAAGGCAGAATAGAAAAGTTTA
Organism: Pogonognathellus longicornis; assembly: GCA_034694085.1. NCBI lineage: Eukaryota > Metazoa > Arthropoda > Collembola > Entomobryomorpha > Tomoceridae > Pogonognathellus > Pogonognathellus longicornis. The sequence goes on along the minus strand of JAQFYB010002184.1, from coordinate 9,263 downwards.
ATATTTCACCATGATGTTGAAAACAGCATGCTACTCCCTGATATCGTTTTTTGTAAATACAGATGTAGGAGCGGATAGGAAAGTTAGGCGGGATTCAGTTGTTGCCCATCTCTGATTGAGTGTTTTTCAGAGAACTGAATAACAGAGGTTTATTTGTGAAGAAAACAAACGAACAGGTACCTGGACTCATATCTGGATCCATCTGAATGTTGGAATGGAAAAACCTTTGGTCTCTGACTGGCTGTATATTTGTATGTAGTTTACATGTCTTGTGTGTGTTTCTTGAATAGCAATAGACTGAAGCCAAGTAGATGCAGAAGCTGATATCAACAATAAAGTTTCCCTGCAGTTAGTTTGCTGTTAGTTGTGAGTGTCTTTTAGTGCAGCTATTCTGGTTGTTTGGCTACGGCTACGACTACGAGCTTACAATTAGTTGTAGTTGTATGTAGTCAATTGACTCAAAAGGACTCGAGACTGTTTGTGAATGTGAACTGCAGAAGATGATAATGAAGTGCGTTGGTGGTGGCGACGACGACGCTCAATGTTCATTCATATCAAGTGAAGGGCGTGCTTCATTGAGCCAGAGGTTCGTGAGTGAGTTGGCGTGATGTCGCTCTGGCGTCAATTCTGTTAGCAACTGGTGATATTATGTGAGATAGTTGGAACTGAAACACGCAAATGGTCGGGAATAAGTTATCATGATCGTATAACATTAAATCCAAAATGAGATTTCAATGATAAACTTGTTTAGTACTTTCCAAACTATTATTTGCAGTTAAAAACTTTATAAAATTCATTAGAGACGTAGCCACTCGACTATATTTATATAGGGTGTTAGCAAAACTATAACACTTGTTCCGCACAGCCGCGTATCCAGGAGTCCTAGTTGGGGTGACCAGCATTAAAAATAATATGCAAGAGCGGAAAGATATATATACCTGAATGCAATTTGTGACTTATCATTTTAAAGGCCGAAATTTTATTGTATTGCCCGAGGTTATATAAACTACGATTAACTCCAATGTTGAATCTCATTGAATTTCTATTATGCAATAACTGGGTTCTAACTACTTACATAATTAGGCATTTTTACATTTATTAAGGCTTTTATATTGGACAATTGGACATCAGTATATTTTATTTCCACATTCGTTTTATTATTTAGAATATTCGATGCTTAGTTACGGGAAGGGCACACGGTGATATTTCTGCTGAGCAAATTTAAGAAGAACTGTGTAATGTAATCTATATCACGGTGAAAATTTATTCAAGCTAAACCGATTAGGTAGTAATATTGATAATTGTTAAAATGATATAAGACAAATAAAAAAAACATAATTTTTTGTTTTTTACACCACATTAATGAAATATCTAGCGAAATCAATAATATATGTTGGAGTAGTTTGAATGTGTACCCTATGTACCCCATGGGTACGCGCCTGATTCAGCAGCATTCATCTTTCATTTGAATTCTAAAAGCTGAAAATGAGTAAAGAGACACCCGTTCCCTTTTTCATCTAATTACAAGCAACAATTTTGCGTGTTTCTTTGGAAGTATATACACGTCTAATAAATAGATGACAGATGAGTGGATGTTCGTGTATCTCTTACACCCTGTAATTCGAATTTTTTGAAAATGTATACCAAAGTTGGCAACTAAAATCTAATTATGCTAAACTTTTCATCGATACATTTTTAATAAAGTACACGACCTTAGATGTCGACTTCACAAACTAACACATTAAATTAAACTGTAACATATAATCTGATTTTACTTTTGAATCAATACTAATTAGATTTTTCCATACGGTTGAGAATATTTAAATAGAGAATTGGATATAGAAAGAGCGGCAAATTGTGTAGCCCATAGCATAGAATTTTCTCATGGGAATATCATAGGAGCCAGTACGCTACGCAAAATTCTGAATGAAAGAAAAGCTCGAATGCTCTCTTCCTATTTCTCAAATCACGATAGTTACGGGGGCTCATGTACAGAGTCTACTTATACGGTACACAGTACACCTACACCAACTTGAACTACATTCCTTCAGTGCAGTGTGCACGGTGTATAAGACAATATTATAAACCTCACCAGTTCACCACCATACCACTACTACTACTGCACCACCACACCATCACCATACCACCAACACCAACCAGCTCAATTCAACCCACCAATACTCAATATGACAAAACGCATACATACATACACATACATACATACATACATTCAACATACATACATTCACATCTTAAACCATTACTTCATGTAGTGCGAAGCCAAGTGTAATGTAAATGTAATTCTCTCTCAATAGCTGTGCTAGGTGCGTGCATGGATTCTATCTGTATGGATTTATTTGAATGTATGTGTGTGTGAGTGTGTGTGTGCTATAATCATGTAGAATGACTGCCTCTACTACTGTATGTATGTACTGCAATGCCTACTCTGAATTGTCTACTTATTTTATAAGCCTCCTGCCTATAGTTGCTACTCTAATACCAAATAATAGTCACCATGCGCATGCAACTAAGTAAACAGTACAACAAATTCTGTTTATAAGCCTGAATGTATGTGAATGTGTATGCACACTTAAAGTAAATCGATGTAGTTATGTATGTATGGCATATATGCACTCTTTGGAGCAGTCTTAACTTTTAACTCTACTTACAAATATACATACAAACTGCTATGCTGCTCCTAATAATCCTCTGATCACATTCACATACTCAATACATGCACACATTGTGTTTTGTGTTGTGTGCATTATATTCACACACACAGCTATATATTTTATGTTTCCGTAGTGTAATGTTTGTATGTACACGTTGAAGCTTTAAGTATAAGCATATTGTATGTATGTATGTATGTATATGTATGTATATGTATAATATAACATAGGTACATGCATTGCAGTAGAATAAATTAATGTGTATAACATAATGAATAAAATAAAAAACATGGACTTTCAGTTCTGAAGCTGAAGTGGTTGATCATTCATGTCAAAGGGAGTTAGTCTATTTACACGCTAAGAAATATTATAAGGATTTTATAACCGAGCCAGGAAAACTATGTAGCTGTAGCTGCTCTCGAGCTTTTAGCTTGTTGCTTGGTGTTGGTTGTTGTAACTCACATTCATGCACATTATACAATTGAGTCTGTACATCGATATACGATGACTTGAGAGTTGAGAGTATGAGAGTGGCTGGTATAATGTGTATAGGAGAACGGAGAACGGAGAACGTCTTGGGTCTACGGTCTTGAGACCTTACGTGTGTGTACCTATATCATGTTTAGTTACAAATGATATCTTTGGCGCAGGCACAAGTAAGTGTGCCCTTGACTGACTAGCTGTGTAAGCTGGAAATGTAGAATGAGAATGAGTGGGACTGTTGTGTGTCATGTCATGTATGATTATATGGTTGTGTAGTATGGTGTTGCCTGCTGTACTTGAGTTTGGTCACTTCCCTCCGTCAGGAGCATTAAATGCATTATTATTGTACAGTGAAATGAAATCCTGAAATTCACATTCACATTCACATCGTACTATAATGAGGCCTGGCCAGCCAGCCAGAGAGAGAGAGCGATAGAACTGTGACTGAAAGAAGCTTTTTAGACGATGCGGTGGTGGTGGTGGTGGTATGGTGGTGGTATTGCTATGGTGAGATGGTTGCTTGGCTGTTCAATGCTGTTGAATGCTGTTCGTGGATTAGATTGGGATTCTGAAAATGCATGGTGCTGGTATGGCAGTAATAGTGAGCTGCAGACTCTGTATTCTTCTGTGTTAATGTTAAAGAGTTCTTCTGTAGTAGACTCTGCAGACGGAGACCAGAGACCAAGCCAGTCCGTCGATCCCCCCTCGCCCCATTCAGTCTTCAGAGGTATAGGCACAGTCGTTGAGCAGATGCTGAAGAGTGAGGTTGCTGAAAAAAGTTTTATCTTGTCTTCAGTGTAATTACCTTCATACACACAGCAGCCACCATAATACTCGCACCAACAATAAGTTGTTGACTACAGGCCAAACTCTCTGCCACATACTATTACATCACAGACTCAGTTTCCTTTAATACACACACAGAAAGAGAGAGAGAGCCATTTCATTTCTTCCAGCAAATAATACATCATACAATTATTCCCTCAGTTTTCCATACAAATTCTCAGCAGCAGACACACACACAAACTACAATGAGCATCCGTTTTTAGTGTGCACCAAAATCATTTTCAGTTTGAACACTTGGAAATTGAATTCAGATTGAGACACCGTAATTTAGAATTTATTATGAGGCGATGGTGTTTTGTTAGATAGAAACCAAAACTGAATGTGTGTGTGTATGTGTGTGTGATGTGTGGATCGGAGATCTTGTGTGGATTCAGTTTCTTCTAAGGACTTAGTTGTTTAACGTACAATTACTCGACGTTACGTTACGTGTATGTCGTTTGGCAAGTTTACGTTTGGCGTCTTGTTCTTCTCTGGGTTTCTATTCAAATGTGAATTTTTGAGCAGTTTATTGCGTGTGGAGTGTGTGTGATGCGTTTTTCTGTTGATTAGAGTTTCATTGTGTTGAATAGCGGCCATTTGGCTGCAATCTGTATGCCATGCCTGTTTTAAAGGCACTGGCACCCACATCAACATATCTTCGCTTTCAAATACATATTGTTGATTGTTGCCTTGGTTTTTGTTTCAAGGATTTTCATCTTGCCTAGTGAACCTAGGGCATGTTCTTCCGCTCACTTAGAGTGTTGTCGTTGTCGTTGACTCTTTTGTATTTCTGAACACAGTACTTTTCTGAAGTATGTGTGTGTGTGCACGACACCCAAAATATCTTCGGATTTAGAATCTTGGTAATGTGGTGGAGGTTCTCAAGTCAACTGCTAAGGACTCCTCAGGTTAGCCACGGGAATTTTAAACTAATTGTTTGTTATATAAGAATTCTAATATTCTATTCACTATTCATGGATTCATAGATACATAGATGCATGGATAGGATAGACATCGACATAGTTGAGCCGAGCGAAGGTCTCACTTTCTGCTGAACAGCAAAGATGGAATGTGCGTAAAAAATAGTTTCAAGGAAGCTACAAGCTTTATGATTTTTGATCACATGCATCTTCCAAGCTACAAAACGATTGCGTGAAAACCTTTTGGTGTTTTTGCATTATTTAGTGAGGTAGCTTTGTTGCTTTGAGTATTTTTATTTTTACTTGTATTTCATACATGGAGAATGTGGCTGCATGCATGGAGGGTAGTCTATGACTGCAGACACAGATAGGCCATAGGACATAGGAATAAGGGTGAAGTTGAAATATTATCTGACATGAGTGGAACTGAACTAGGTATAGCATAGCTAGACAGAAAGACAGAAGTATTTGGTGTATGGTGTATCCGTGTATAAAGGTATACATGTAGTTTGAACGTAAGTGGAAATGAATTATTGTAGGGCTTGTATTAGGTGTAAGAATGCGTTTATGACAAAGCATGTGCTGAAGTTAATTTTGTTGTTTGTATTTTTAGATAAGAGAGGATGACAGAGATGAACCACGAAAGAAGAGCAGAATGAAAGCTATGGTTGATTCAACTGCCAAATATTGTACGGCGGCAAGAAGCAGCCCAAAGTTGAATTTGAGCAGAAAGGGATTAATTTTATTTGTGAACAACTCCTCAGTGTGTTTGACCCGGGAATCCGCCATGGATGTGGAGGAAGGAATCTAATTGTAAGGAGGATTGTGCAACGTGAGTGAGTGCATGTAAATTTTACGTGATGCAGGGTAAAGACTGGACATTTCTTGTAAGTTGAATATAAAGTGAAATTCTTCAAAGTCATTGTGCATCAATGGCTCAAAATGGTTTTACTCGCCGTTCGAGCACCGCCACGAGAACGTATCCCGGGACTGCAGCCCGTCTAGTGGGAAACCCACTAACGGGGGGTGGATCGCCGTCGCGAAGCAATGGGGCTGGAAGTGTTCCGGCGGTTTTTGTGAGGCCATTGTCCCGCTCTCAGTTGGCTCCGGTTCATGGAAGTAGTAGTGCAAATGGAGCTTCGATTAGCGAGCTGAGCAGCCCTCCCCCTCCTCCAGTCAGACCAATTTCCCTGGACCAGCCTCGCCCCAGCTCGGAGCGTCACCGAAATTTGTATTTGGGTGCTCCCATTTCCCACCACAACACTAGTAGTGGCAACACCACGAGCAGCAGCGCTAATAGCAATAATAAGAGCCGTGTGGACTCGAGTATAACTGCCGCCGAGCAAGTGAGACTCCCGTCCAACTCCCGGACAAAAAAAAGCCATAGTGATACGAGCAGTAGTAGTAAAGCGGGAGTAGTGACGACGCAGCCTTCCAAGGGAAGTCTTTTACAAGAGCCAGCCTCAACTACTGACAATAGTGGAAAAGTTAAGTTAGCCGAGTCGTCGATAATTTGTCCATACTGCCGCAAGTGCCGTTGTGAAGCTTGTGCCACACCACGGTCGCTCCCCTCTCGCTGGATATGCTCTAAGAGTATTCACTGTGGACCCGAGCCTCTCTTAGACTATGTGACATGCCTGTGCTGTGTGAAGGCCGTGTTCTACCACTGTGGTAAAAACCACGAGCCGGACGGGGGTGTCATGTGTGCAGATAAACCTTGTTCTTGTGCTCCACATCGCAAGTTTTGGCGGTGGGGATGTATGACCGCGATGTCATTGGTGTTACCATGCTTATGCCTGTACTGGCCTTGCAAGGGCTGCATCCGAGTCGTTGAGAAGGCTTATCAAAAGTACCACAACAACGGATGTACCTGTCGATCCGCATCATCGTCAGTGTGTGGGGCCGGCTTGGGTGCAGAACCCGCGGCAGACACCTCTGAAGATGAAGACCGGAGATCCAGTCATTTCAGTCATCCATCCGTCGTTGCGGCCCGAACTGGAAGCGGCAAGCTTTTGCCGTTGGACTGACAATGCTTAAAAGCCATTTCTCACAGCGACATACAACAATTGATTTTGAATGCAACTGGAGGAGTGAGTGAATGAGTGTGCAACAATTAACTCTGTTCTGTTCATTCAATCACCATATTTATCTTCACACACACAAGTCTACACAGAAACGACAGTCAGAGATTTTACTCTCTCCGTGCTCCGCTTAGGGCTTCTTAGATATTAGCAACAGACCAGACCAGACGACGGTGGAACATTGCGACTGCGACTCGCCAAGCGTCACGCTCAGCCCACAGATCGTATCAGTTATTACAATTCCCGTCTTGCATCTACACATCCTTCATATGAGTTCATCCTTCGTATCATCTTCTTGTGAATGGAGCTGCTGGAACTGGAGCTGGAGGAAAAGCTAAAGAAAAAGCTGAAGCTAAATGCAAAAGCTGACAACTGAGAATGAATTCAAAAGCCTACAGCTCATCATCATCACAATGAAACAGAGAACAGAGAATATGAGAGTTGTTGCTGTCTGTTTGAAACGAATACGAGTACCAGTATAATCAATATGTCAAGACTGATTATTGATCATGATTTAAATTTGTTGTTGCTGATGAGATATAAAATACTTGTGAACTGAGTTGAGAACTGAGTTGATTGAGACGAGAGACGACAAGAGATATGATACTGATTCAATTCCAAAGAAGTACAGTTACTCGCCAAGAAAATTAATTATTACCTTCTGATGAGTGTTTTATATATATATAAAGTAATAATATGTGACAAATATGTATCGCAGTTTAACTGAGGCACCTCTCTAAGTGCTCTTCTTCCAAAATGCTCAAGTGTGTTGTAGCTCTATCATAGATATTGTATTATGGTATGTGTATTAAACATAGATCAGGCTAGGTCACATCAGATCGATAAGCATTGTGTGGCTACAGGATCATGCAACAGGCTGCAGGTGTTGCGCCAGTCCCGAGACTCTTGCCAAATCCTTTTTTACTTTCAATCAATCAAATTTCTCTCAGTCTATTAATAATACCGTAAACCGTAATGATAATAGCTGTAATGATATATTATTATTATTATATTATGTATACTTTATTAACTTTATTATACTACTACTATGTCTATGATGTATTTGTTGCATTGTTCCATGCAAAAACTCAATCATGCTTTACTTTTCTCAAGATGATGATTGCAGAGATTTATTATTATTATGTGCAGTTGTAGCAAACGCGCGCTCTCTCTCTCTCACTCTGTCTCACTCTCCAAAGGACTATCTTATCCACTCTGTTATAAATGTGTTTAATATTTATTGTTATAAGTCTGCATTTATATTGTAATGTGTAAAATTATTGTTCGTTCTTTACTTTTGATTACATGATGCAGCATCCATACTATGATATGTGTATAATCCTGCAAAAATCCGCGCTGTTGTGTCTGTAGCTACTCCATGTCGCCTGTGAGAAAGGACCATCAAACTAAAAAGTCACTAGTCACATTTTCATGCATAATAATTTACCTTGGATGATGTTAAAGCTTGGGCACTGCATTATTGTGAGAATATCCTTTGATAAATGGGAAGCAAAGAAATAAAGGTGTACAGAATTTTGAATGTGAAACAAAAAGATCGTTTGTTGTCTTCAATTCAGGAACCCTTAGCTTAAGTCCTACAGGTCAGCTGGTCTGTCCTCAAGAGGTGAACTGGTTTGCTTTGACACAGCCTGTTCCTTCTTCCATTCAAATCATCTCTTAATATTTATATATACATATATCCTCCTTCTTAAACATAGCACTTCAATAATATTACAACTCTCCCATGCACTTACCAGTCTTCAATATTATAACCCACATACTACGCTCACTTCACTCCATACTGTCCATATTCCATACCTTTGTCATTTTAGACATCACAGCTCCACTTCATACTTTCATATTTACTCACTGTCAGTTTCAGTTTTTCCTTCCCAACCATACCAATAGCAATAGCATACATACGCAAGTGAACGACAACTCCGGATACCATACACACACACAACACACAATAATAATCATTCCTTTACGCTGTATAATAATATATAACAACATTCAATACCCAAACCCAAATAAACCTCACTGAACCTCAAAGTGTACCTAAAGTTTAAAGGTACTGTATGCAACAAGAGAGCAAAAGCAAAAGAAGAGATAAATAAGAGCCATAGCTACTTTCTTTCTACGAACCGTGCATGGGTTACTTTTAAGCTTTTCAAACCTCTTCAATTGTATGGAGAAAAGATAGATTCGTTTCACGTTTTCTGTGAGTGTTGAGCTCAGGATTCCACTAACTTGTTTCCCACTCTCTTCTGGGCTATGTGTGTCTG
>JAQFYB010002183.1:0-26322 GCA_034694085.1 Pogonognathellus longicornis | reverse complement strand
ATTTAAAAGGTGCAAATTGAAAAATATTAGCTATTAACAACTTTCTTCGTTTTCACCATTTAAAATCTTAAAAATCTTAACTGTATTTATATAGCAATATAGTTGTGATGAAGTTCTGTGGACATTTAACTGGAAAGGATACACAACTTAAACAATGTTTAAGAGATTTAAGATATCAGAAATGTAAATACTTCTACAATTTTCTCTGCTTTAATATTAATGAAATGAGGAACTGTATTTAATTACATTGCTGAAATAACAAATCCAAATATGATCCATTCTGGTTGTGAATTCTATTTAGTGGAATTCTAAAATTGTATAAAGCTTCCTAAGCAGTAGTAATGCTAAATTAAAATGTAACTAAATGTATCAATTGGGATCTCATGAACAAATAAAATTTTAACCAACCTCACGGAAAGAGCCCGGGGTAATGAGGTACAAGTAGATCATATAGACGGGAATCCAAATAAGTGAGGACATCGTGAGAACCCAACCTATGATAATCGACCACTTGGGGTATTCATAACCTCCTTCCTTCAAATCCTCGTAGGCATAAAGCGAGCAAAGGAAAATGGCCTGTGGAAATGTTCGTTACAATAAAAATTAATACAAACTTGAAAAAACTGATGCAGATTTGAAATTCTTTCATACTTGGTTATTCATTTCAAGACCTTAACGTCAAAATTTTAGATTTTCTGAGACAAAACAAACAAACTTACGAGAATAAAAATGGGAGTAATAAAATTCCAGCAGGTCCTCCAAAACCAGTTTGGTTTTTTCCCAATCATCTTTTCAACATCGCATGAGAATCTTTCAACTCCGTAAATCCAACATACAGCGGTTGCTTCGACGAATACGACTAACAGAATTGATAATCCAGGGCCATAGGTCGTTAATAAAGTCACCAGATAAGTTCCACCCTGTAAAAAACAGGTAAAATTAATCTATATTAATTTCAAAATCTAATATTAACTCGTATTGTATTGACAATACACACCAAACGAAATGTTCATAGTTAACCATTAATCATTACATTTATCAACTTCAAAGCAAAAACATGTTGGCGTCCATGAAAATCGGATAGAAATAAAACTGTCGGGATTTGAGGAAGAAACAACTTACTTGAGTACACGTAGGTAGTGTGCATACGAATACAAAGAGAATAAGGACACCAACAAAAATCTTTCGGTTTCGCCCCAATGTCACCGGATACTCGTCGCACAGGGCAGTGATGATTGCTTCCAACCCTCCAAACGTGCTGTCCAAACCCAGTGTAATTAACATCAAGAAGAAAATGATGGACCAAAAGTTTGGTGCGGCCATCGTTGCAATTGCTTCTGGGTATACAATAAACACTAAGCCAGGCCCTGTAATTTACCAAAGTCAGAAAGAAAACCATCATGAAACAGTTTTCCTTAGTTTCATATTTCCACCAAGCCGTCATTCTGTCTCTCCATTCTCCATTCTATACTTCTAGCACTCAAACACATCATTACTCATCAAAAACTCGAAACATTATAATAGAAGGCTATACATTTATATAGGCTGATAATGCATTAGCTATATAGCATTTCAACTCTTAAACAAACTTGTTTCATTTTTCAGATAATGGCATACCTTCCTGCCCGACTTCCTCAATGGTTTTATTTTGTGCCTTGGCCATAAAGCCAAGACAGGAGAAAATGACGAATCCTGCCAGGAAACTTGTTAGACAATTAATTGTACTGGTGATGATGGCGTCTCTGTACGTAAAATAAATAAAATACAAAGTAGACTCCTCATTACAAATTTTATCCTATACATTTTCACAACAATTGTGAACAGTATTCCTAATCAGTCACACCACGAATAATTGTTTAGTTGGATATATACAAGAATAATACAATTCTGAAATATTAGGATAAATTTCTTCTGGATTTCACCTGTAGCAGTTGTTATGAAATTTGTTGTAGCTTGACAGAGCGAGCAGAGTTCCAAATCCTGGTCCCAATGAAAAGAATATTTGTGTGGCTGCATCAATCCATACCTTGAAAATGCATGAAAATGAACTTCATTAAAATTACTAAATTATCCTCTGTGTTTATATTAGACACATTACATTTCATTCCTCAAATAAATTTCTCAATGACAAACATTTCAAAGAAGATTTTTCTCCACTTTCTCTCTCTCACCTTGAGAGTTATCAATTTTTCCCACTTCGGAGTCAGATAGTATTCAATACCTTTAGAAGCACCAGGTAGATTTACACCTTGAATGAGAAGGATGAATAGGACGACATAAGGGGCTAAAGCAGTGACCCACACAGCCTGTAACAAAATCAATCATCCACACATAATTTAGCCATATCTAAAAGACATCACTCACAAAGCTGAAAGAGAAATCATATTTTCTGTATCCAGCTCAGTGGAATATTCATTTGATTTGATTTAAACCTTATTTTGCTTATTGTTATTTATACTACGAGTTATATTAGCAAAAGAACTCCGAAGTTTGCTATTTACACAGTGTAGGTGCTAAGTGCATATTTGCACAGTACCTACTGATATAATATTTAGAATGTGTAGTGTTTGTCTGGTTTCTCAACCATACTTGACTTTTGCAAAGATTCCTCTATACATAATAATATCCTTTATAGCGTTATAGTAGTTTCAGCATTTGGATTTGCAGTACATATATATATATGTAGTGTCAACAGATGAATGCACCCCAGTGAGCACACGCATTATCTGCATATTGGAGAATTGTAAGAAAAGGGAATCAGGATCTAGGCAGTAGGTACTTACTACATGTATAAATAATTCATGGAGCCTGAGAAGAAGAAACATTTCAGACAGGCTGAGTACTTCAGCAGACAGATTTAGGTAAACTGAAATAACGGAGCACACTTCCAAGGAGAAAAAGAAAATGTCGACATTCTGCTGAAATATATCGAGTGTTAGTGCTATCACTGCGGATGGGGTTGCGTATACGGAGGAAAAAAGGAAGTAATCTCTAAACTGCCTCTGCCTGTTCGCGTATTGCTTTCTTTGGTTTTGCTCTGTGCTTTTTGCTTGTTGAGCACAGGAGCTGTGTTGGTCGTGGAAATAAATAGTGTAAGGTAGACTTTGGTGGCGTGAAGCCCGGGCGGGTGTTTAGTTAAGAGCAGGGAAAGTTAGAAAAGGGATGGCAAGTCAGTCAACAGGTTTTTCTTGCCTCACTCCGTTATTATAGTGAAACACAGTAACTTAAGAAGAAGGAAATTGCTTTGAATTTTAAATAAGTCTCAAATGCTCCATGTAACAGATGGAGTGGTGGCAATGGGCTTTTTCATGAATCGTTTTAAGCGGTCCAACTCATTCGCCCGTTCAATATCTGCAAAAAGGTTCTTCTTGTGTGTATTTGTAATGCTAAAATCTTTTTCTCTTATAGTATCATCCTCCCTTTCTTTCGCCTTTCCTTCCCAATTTTACTTGTTACTTGTCAGTTACTTTATTCCTCTGTCTTTCTCTCTCTCATTCTATCAGTGCAGTTCATCGTTCAAAGCCTGGATCCTACTCGAAGTGGTAGTATATAGTGACGTGTAAGTGTATGTATTGTATGACCATATAAAAGAACCCGGGCACAAAAGCATTGCTCGTTCATGCAGTTTCCCAACAGATCGTCATCACCAGCCAGCTATAATATTATTATTATCGCCACCAATACTCTATTCCCCATAGGTAGCTATGTACTCCGCAGCCCCGTTACACTTCCACTAACACGAGGAATTTACGGCCTCCTCCAAAAACCAACGCAACGCTCCACGAGCACTATCATCACTTATAATGGAGAAAATACAATTGTAGAATTGATATTGATACTAACACCTAAAACATCTTTCCTTCCGACCCACCATACATACCCCCACCGAATATATTTATTACAGAATCAATCGTTCTGGGAATATTTAACAGTTACTACTACCAACTACCAGAGTTTAACTCGGGTTTTTTCCACCGCACTACTCTCACTTCACGCTCGTTACTTTATCATGCAATGAAAATGCTAGGACAGTTAAGCATTGGCAATCAATTCAGGCAAAAGAGTACAAAGTCTTAGTAGAGTGCCATAGATATCAACAAGCCTTGTTGCTCCAGTCACATAAGTTTTTATATTACATCATTTCCAATTCAAACTCAGTCTCACTTGTATTGTAGTATGTGTATAGTTCGAGTCTTCACTTCAACTCGCACCACATACACCAACTTCTTTCCAAGGTAGTATTTAAGTAGTCGGTCGGGAAACCTCAACTCTTTTACTCTATGTGTAAAACTATAAGCATGTGCTGAGTATCTATACACTAAAAGAACAAATACGGGAAATGCAGACAGAAACAATGATATATAACTCGCATAAGTTCCACAATTTTATGGAAATAAAGACTTAGCAGTTAGCACTAGTATTGTATATGAGAATATTGTATACCTAAGTATTATTGTATAGGAGAATTGAGAATTGTGCTCAGAATCCAGCAAACTCTTCTTTTCTTTTGCAACAACTTTGTTTGAGCGTTTGGAAGTACATAGAGTGCGAGTGTATTGAATTGAGACGAAAATCAATAAGTAAATAATAATACAGGTGAAGTCATAGAGTGTTAATAAGTAAAAGCGCAGTAGAGCAAATGCGTGTGATTTGATGAGCATATGTTGAGACTTTGAGACGACCCATTTATCTTTTTTGTTTTAGTGTGTTTTAATGACTTTACCTTGCCAGAACTCCGTACTCCTTTCCATAAAGAGAAGTAGACTATAATGAAAACTGAGAAAACACAGAGAACCAAAGGCCATCTCATTTTCCCCATGTCATCCATTCCCTCTGCTTCGTGAGACTCGAGAACTTTCCGTCTGGAGAACAGATGAAAGAAATAACACAAGAAATCTTGAGCAGTACAAATAGACTTTGCTTTCCAATTCAACGTTTTCTCCTGTGCTACAAACACTAGTATAAGCTCTATTATAGCTACGGCATTAGCACACACAAAGGAGAAAACCTAAAATTGATAGACATCACATCTTTCACACGGCTATAATAATAATACAATAATATATAGTTATAGACATCATTAGAACAAAATATAATACAACTAATAGTCAGAGAAAAGAGAGGAACAATCAGTCCGTCAGTGTCATGGACAGACACAGAGATGACCATCAACGACACCAATTATTTCCGCCTTGACCGGCTTTTTATTGGAAAGAAAAACTGACTTACTCGAAATATTCTTTGGCTGGACTCGTCGTGTTCGATGTATCGTTTAGATATTTTATTAAATCCGTCTCTGTACAATTGTCCGTATTCCAATCATTTCCGCAACGTGTCCAAGGTAGTTCTTGTTGGAATGACTCAACCAAATAGTACACCGCCCAACCGATTATTGTGTTGTAGTGGATTCCCACGTACAGGTCTATGATGCAGATTGCGTAGCCCACACCTGAACATCATTCATGCAAAATCCCATTAATCCACAAAACCATAAATTACAATCATAAATATCGTTATCCGTATTTGGTAATTCTATTTTCAATTTGTACATTTATAAAATTGCATCAAATATGCAGGCATTTTATTAGTGGAAGTATACATGACTATGCTGTAACCCTAACCCTAACTCCTAACTTAATTAAGTATATATACCTAAATATTTTCTCATTTTTTCGTTTGCGGGACGGTAATCTAGAAAATCCTTCCACAGTAGAAAGACCAGAATGTTAATTACCCATGTAACGTCCTGAATCGTCATCACATTTATAAACAATTTAACCTCATTAATTATTAATTAACTCCAACTCACTTTTGCTCTGTATATTGTCTCACACTCCTTTATGTAATAATCTTGAAAACTGAGTTTACACAGCATTTACATAACATGGGATCAGTCTACTAGAAATTGTATGGAAATAGCTTCCTCATTGTTAATACTTTGTGGGACTTTCAGGTTTTTTGCTATCATTCAGAGTGCCTACCTCTTTATGTACTTGAGAAAAGTATGCTGTTATGTTATATCATAGTAACATGCAATTCCGAACATTCCTCCAATCAATACTTGGACTGTTAGTAAGTAGTTCTTAATATATAAATCATTCCCTCTTATGCAAATGGTACCTTTGCTAGTTTCACGAGCATATCCAATCAAATCGTGAAACTTTATATTTTTAAGTAACTAAAACGATTCCATCATCCCTGCATACATACATATGCATTTAATTCTATTTCCATCTCCCGTGATTACTGAAAAGATTAAATTACTAGGTATACCAACGTGAGTGCAATGCAAACTGCAATATCTATCTATACATATGTACACACCTAGGCATCATTGCTAAAACGAAAGGCTGAGAGAAGCTTACTTAGCGAGTTATTTATTCTCTTGGAAGACTGGAGAGGGAACTTTCTTCATGGGATATTCACTTGACTTAAATAAAGGCTTAGGAGTACTAATACCCTTACGTCTTAATACTTAATAGACTGCCAGGCACCGGCTTAATTTTCAGAAATGAAGACCCAAGCTTTTTTGTATAGATACCTATATAAATAAACTGTAAGGGTGATAAATTATTTTCATTTAGATTCTCATTAGCGATCGATTAAATTAATGATTCGTAAATGCAGCAGTTGACTCAAATAATGACGATTTTTGAGCTCATTTAGTTCTAAGAATGTAATAATTGACGCATGAAACTTTTGAGTTTGTCAAGCTTCAATGAAACTCGAGAACGTTGTTTATTTCGCTCTTTAATGTTGCACTGCATTGAAGTCGTTGGTTGTCAAGTTACATCTAACAATTACACTACAAAAGAAAAGCAGTAGTTCATAGTGATCGTAGTGTTGTGGCAGATTCTGTCTTGAACCATGCAGGGTGTTTTCTTGTACAGTGCATACTGAAGTTATATTGTACGAATTCGAAGGATCATGAATTACATTGGTTGCAAAAGACAATCAGTATAGGAAGATGATATAATGCATACCTTCTCACGCCCTATGGTAGCCAACCGGGCATGTAAACATGATATGAAACCGAGTTTGAAGAATGATGAATTTGTATACCTCTAAAATAGCCTAGTCCATAAGGGGCGGGACTGTTTTGCATCAAATCATGAGAATAATGATTGACATAATTAATCGATAATCAATATAATTCAAAATAACCAATATAATCAATAGGCGCTATAATGGAGAAATTTTGAGGGAGAAATGGGGAAAATTTTGAGGGAAAATTGGGGAATTGTTGAAGAATTAGAAAAAAATTGTGGGCAACGGAGAAATTTTGGAGAATAGAGGCGAGACTAGCGTTACAAGGGAAATTACAACTTCAGGGAAATACACTTTGATACTCGAGTTGCCAAAACTACCTATTGGTATAGTTCGTCCATTCCTCAAAATTTTCTCCAGTTCTCCTTCAAAAATTTCCCCATTTCCCCAAAATTTTTCCATCTCCTACAAAATTAGCTCCGCTCTTGAAGGGGTTAATTTTTCCGATTTCCCCATGCAATCTGGTTGTAACGCTGCAAGACATTTTGTATCCTGGGTTGGCGAAGGCATGGTAAGAAAAGAACTAAGAAGGTATGTTACAATGGAATAAGATTTTGCAGGGAATCTGCCTTTCTTCAAATCAGTTATCGCAGTACAAAGTCAGACTCTCAATGAATCATTTGGTATTGATTGAATTGAATATGAATGTTCTCTATTGTAACAAAATTATCCTCTGGAAAAATAAATCTCTCTTTCTGTTGATGTATCGTATTATGAATCTACTATCTGACATTAAAAAAACACTTCGGATATAAACCAGTAGTCGTAAATTTGATGGATGGATTCGTGCACATTTTATCTAAATGTACATTATAAAGAATCTATTTACCAGTCATTTGGATAATAAGTTGTAAACTATTAAATAAATAGTTGCACACAAGAAGTGATAATAATATCACAACTTCGCTAACAAATGTTGTGATGTTATTATAAAGCTTATTTGAATACAAGAAGGAAATGCATAAGTTCAGGTAGTCATAGTAATATTTGAGTAATTTAGGTGTACGAGTATACGTGGCAGGACGGGTTGCAGGTTTCCAGGTTGCTCAATATAATATTATAGATATTTAAGTGTCAGTAGAGTGTAAAGCTGAGTGCTGTGAATTGAATTACGAGCAATTAAATGCATGATTGACATGAGCTGCTCAGCGATCCGGGAAAAGTTCTAGATATTCCGTGCGTCTGTTTTTCGGTGAGAAAAACCAGAAAGGGAAAAGGAAAGCTGACGGCTACATTTCCTATTTAGTGTAATGCAGAGTCAAGGGGGAGATTAGGAAGGGCAATGAGAAGCTGTTTGCGTTTGTAATGAATATTTCTGTATGAAATCTGCTGGCGTGCTATATGACATAACAGGAGAAGTATAATAAGTAAAAAGGAGTAAAGTTAACACTAAGCTGCTCTGAATATTTGGCACTGTCTGTTTTAACATTAGCCGCAGCCCAAGTAAGTTTGTGATTTGATTGTGAGTTTAGCAGAGAAGAGTAATGAGGACTTGAATTCATTTTGACTTGATAAAATATAAGGATTTCAAGCAGACGTCGTTGCACGTCCTGAGTGTGAATAACAAAAGTTCATGCCCACTCCTGTTGTCTGTCCCTTTTTCCATTCTATACCCCATTTACTGAGAATTGAACTGAGACTGAGACTGATCTCTGTCACTTCTCCGTGTCGGGGACAATATGAGACAAGGACTGACGACTACGACTTCCAACATTCGAATCAGCACCATTAACCAAAGTAGTCAGCACTAGCCATGTCCCAGTCTAGTCTCCTCGCCACCAAAACCAGAAAAACACTTATAGCAATTGCCTAAATAAATATATTGCGAATCTATAACACACATATAATGGCAAACTGTATTTAGCATACAAACAGCAGTGGTCAATGCTATTAGCACAATGATGTTACTATGTGGAGCTGGGGTGCTGCTGGAAACACACACAGTGCTCCAGGTCTGAAATTGTCCAATGAGAAATAATGCAATAAAATATTATGTTACCTTTCTGCTGCCTTTGTCAAGTCTCATGTAATACTAAGTATAAATATTAGCATTCCACTTTCGTCTACCATACCAACCGACAAGACACCAATATCATTTTCCACATAAACTTACGAATTTACTTTATGTAATACATAGTGGCTTGCGTCTTCATTTCATTTTGTCTAAGCCTGTGGTATGTCTTGTGCGGTTTATCCTATACTACACAATAAAAAGAGAACCTATCATATTATATTGTACAGAGCAGAGTCAGGGCAGACGAGGCGAAAACAAGAAAAGGAATGTTGGCTGTCGGATGAAGTACAAGAGACGATGCGTTGTGTGAATCCACCTCCAATCTGCAGCTAGCTAATACACACAGAATACCTTATAGGTATGTACTTATGATCTTGGATAAATCTCTTACTCGCTATCCTTTAAACTTGACGAAGTGCTAGAAAGTTGTGCCTTGAGATAAAAACGAAAACAAGTAAAACAGAGAAAGCGGGTAGGAGTCTGAATGTAGTTTTGGACTATGTGGACATGTAGAGCGAAAGTCAAAGCGAGAGAGAGAGAGAGACAGAGAGGCTGTACATCTCAGCAAATCATTTATCCACAGGGTGAGGTGCAAAATGAATCTTGGTAATTGGATGTCTGCAACTCCCTGGGTAGTCGTTTAGATGCGGAAGAATCGTGCCATTTAGCACTTTTCCATCGTTGTTATCTCTTGACATTATTTTTCAAGTGGTAATAACCTTAGTTTGATGCCACAGAGTTACTTGCCACTTCCCATTCCCTTTTTATTCCACTGGAATTCAATCACACTGTCTCACAGACTCGTCCTTTCGCTTTTTCTGCTAAATGCCCGCTCCCTGCCACTCACATAATGGACAAAGCTAAAATATCTTTCTTCCCAAACCATACCTATATCATAT
Organism: Pogonognathellus longicornis; assembly: GCA_034694085.1. Classification (NCBI taxonomy): domain Eukaryota; kingdom Metazoa; phylum Arthropoda; class Collembola; order Entomobryomorpha; family Tomoceridae; genus Pogonognathellus; species Pogonognathellus longicornis. Next base: position 16,362 of record JAQFYB010002183.1, on the reverse strand, counting down.
TACGCTTCTTTCTTTTCCCCGACTTGTCTCAACTTTATTTTTCATTTGCTGCATTAATCCGTCCTTCATCCACACACCCAACACTCTTTTATCCTCATTTTAATACATCTTCTTTTCTTTGTCTTTTCCGGATCAACTAGTACTCAAATATTTATACACCCGAAAGACAAGGAGATGATAGTCATTCAACTCATTATGTTGCTACACTTTCAATTCATATTTTAAACGGTCCTAGCAACTCAGTATGCATATTATGTATGAAGTCAGCAAGATGTCTAATTTTATTATTTGGCGTTAATTTCTTAGATGTAGTATGAATCCGGGAATAAAATTAATCCGGCCTCTACAGTTGTTAGACAAGTCCAGGTAGAAACAAGTTACACAAAAACTCATAGCTCAAATATTGAAACGTTTCGAAATGTCTCCTTACCTTTGACTGCTGGACAGATGTGTTTCCAGATGGAAATGCATCCACTTCTGTAGTACTGTCCTAGTGCTAACTCCATGTAAAAAAGTGGTAGCCCACCAAATATCAGCATCACGCACCATGGAATCAAAAATGCACCTGTTGAACCCATACAAAATCCTTTCCCCATTAGTCCTTTACTTGGGTTGTATTGAAAAAAATTCTCCTTACATTTGCCACAATATTATTACAACATGCGTAACTGCATATGTATTATATTCATATTGCGATATGAGTTATTCTTCTTTGTTGCTGCGCACTTTTGCTATGTATAATACTACATATCTCCAATCCAAGTCTCAATATTAAAAGAACAACACATAAATCACATAATGCTCAAGCATTCTTTCCTTAATACTATATAGCCTCATTCTATTTATGCTACATTATTAGTCAAATACCTATCTACACTCAGAATATCTTTTCATATTATTATCTTCTCATCATTTACCAGAAGCGACATTAACCATAAAGTTAAACTAATAATAGAAATGAATAAGCATCATTCATTGCGGATGATAGAATTTGTTTGCATTTTATTGTGAAAAATTCAGAAATGACTAAGGGTAAATTACAATTGAAAAATAAACAATTAATGATTAAGACAAAAGTTGGAAGCCAAAGTTTTCATTACGGATGAAGCATTAATTTGTTCAAAGCTTGAAGGAAAATTTTCTTCATTAAATTACGAAAATACGTACACTATAATAAACAATGGAAAATAAATTTACCAAAGTAAATAAATGCTACTTTTATCAAAGATTGCAAAAAATAATTGAAATTGTTATTTTAGGAATATTTGGTAAATTGTTGCGTCTTCATTATTGTGAAATGAAATAATAAGCAAATGAGTGTTGCATTACAAATGCATCTTACGCAGCAGCAAAAATAGCACATTAAGATATCACATTATTTAAGCTAAAGCTTAGGTATATTGTAAGAGAAACAAGAAAAATGAGGCTATTCTTTTCCATGTAGGTATATAGCTGCTGTAACTCAGGATATATTTAAGACTATCACGAATCTGGTGTACTTTGTTCACGTTTATTCTACCATGCAATGTTCTACCATGTGCAATGATGTTTATTTTTATAATGCCATTGTATAGTTATTTTAGTTCCTCAATAATACCAAAGTGTTTGCTGCTTCTTGAAAATCATTTTTGATATTACAAAAGCCTTTACGCTGGAATCAGTAACAGACAAAAACACAATGAAAATAACTACAAATCATTTCCAAATCGCTCTCTGGGGGCTATTCTTGACGATTTCCATAACCAAAATAATGTTTTAATGTTGTAGATTACCATGTAAACTCGTAAGTCTTCTTTCTGTGTATACAAAAGTTTCTATACATATAGGCAACATAACACTTTTAGGATTCCCAACTCAATTAACAATATGAGAAAGCATTCTCGGAACTATGTGAATACCGGAAGAGTTTTAGGAAGGTACAATAATGTTACAAATACAAGCATTCGTGCAGCATTAATTAACTGTAAATGTAATAATATTATGAGTTCCAGCTAATACAAGTAAGAAATTCCTATGTAATTGACTGAAAGGAATGTGGACGCATTGATTGAAATGTAGGAACACCTCAGTCATCAGTAGGTCGATACCTATATATAGTCATTTCAATGCATTGTATTTGGAACCCTAAACTGTGTAATATTTATACATATTAGCTATATGTATAAGGTAAAACTATTCTGAAAGAAGGTCTTTCTATAATCCTTTAACCATGTATGTACTCATACGTAAAATAAAAAGGAAAAGCTGTGTAAAATGAGGTCATAGAACAATTTACTGACTGATGCATATTGTTCGTAAAAAACGTAGCCAAAATCTTGGATGGATCCGGATAATGTTTTTCTCATTGAGTTGTATTTTATGCTTTAAAGTACCTACCAAAGAAAATTTTCTGGCAGTGTTTACGAGTTTCTTAGATAGTTTGATTCGGGTAGGCTTGAATTGCCTGACTTCAGTTCATATGCAATATTGAGTTTGCTAATGATATTAGTGAAGGGGTGACAAAGTTAAGAATTAGACATTCCTTAGACATAGACACAGACAGAAAGTAAGAAAGTGACTGACCTCCTCCGTTTTGGTAGCAGATGTAAGGGAATCTCCATACATTTCCGAGGTCTACAGCGAATCCAATGACGGACAGAAGAAATTCAATTTTCTTGTCCCAGGTCTCACGGCCATCTGAGGCCAATGTTATTGTCAAAGCAGCTATGTTGGGTTTGCTAGCTTCGGTTGCCAGATTATTGTCGGATTTGGTTAGTCTCCGGGATACATTGTTACCGTCTTGGGCAACAATGCTTTCAGCACTGCTCCCATCACTTGTTCCAGTCGAGTTGGGCATGCTTCAGGACGACCTAGCCCCAATCCACTCCTGTGTCACACAATGTTAACTCAACTATTTCACACTCTCTTTACAGCTTCCAAAAACCTATACTTTACATACATTATAGTCAAGCAGCTAATTCAACTTCAAACTCTGCATTTTAAGCACACACACACACATTCAGCCTTTAACGGAAATAAGGAAAGCGACGTGATCGAACAGAAACTTAGAGTGTAGAGCGAACTAATGCAATTACTAATTTTGATGGGAAAAGTTTAAAGACAGGAAAGTAAATACCGACACGGACAATATGTGTGACTAACTATATCAACATAGCCAACTAAAAGAACATAATAAGGCTATCAATTGATGAGTAGAGTGTCTCACGAAACTACACACAGCTCCACTCCCTCCTTTCTTTCCCACATTTACAGATATTTCCCCTGAATTTCAAACAACCAACTAGTACTTTGTAATACTATCGTATACCTTTATATTAAAAGTAGGAGAAGCCCATGGATCTTATATGATCATGTGTCTCACAAGAAAACAACAAACAAACACAAAACTCGAATTTTTCCTGCATAATTAGTTGAGCGAAATGAGAGAAACACCTTTAAGGTTGTTATTACGAAACTATAAGTAAAATAGTTGGAGCTACAAGGAACGTGCACATTTCTACAGCAGAAAGGTCATTGGAGAGAACTAAGCTGATAGAATACACATAGGAAAGTAAACAAAGAGGTGGTTGGGTGTGTAAAAGTTGAAGCTAGGGAGAGTGTAGTTAAGCTCGTAAGTGGCAAGTTAATGGTAGCAAATGCGAATTGATTTGATCAAATTGAGACAAAACCAAGAGTAAACGGAATATACGGTAGGAGACGAATGTGTAGATTTCTAAGTACACTGTCACATCATAGATATTGACGAAGAATGGCCATCATTCGAGAAAGCCATGTTTTCTCAAAGTTTCTCCCCTTCTTATCAGGACTTCCCTTCTACCTCTTTCGCTTCCTCTTTCTCTCTCTGTGTCTCCCGATCTTCGTTCCTTCTTTCGTTTCTCCACTCCGAAAACAAGTAGAACACTCAACGGAATGGACGATGGTATTTTCAACACCCTACTACTAATTTAATTGAATAATATTATTACTGAGGTGATCTGAGATGTGGTTTTAGGACTGAAAACCGTGGGAAAGCAGTGCAAATACTTTGTGGACAGTATAAAAGTGTAGGACGACGATTGAGAGTTGTGAGCTGCGTTGAGATTTGACGACGAACCAGAGACTGACGAGGAAGCACGGACTAGAAAAAGAAAATGGTGTGGAAAATGAGAAAACCGGAAAGAATTATGAGGGTAAAGGAAGAGAACTGCGATTTGTGCGTCTTAGACAGAATAGCTGGATTTTTGTCGGAAATCGTGATTGTCTTAGTGTTTTGAGTTGTTTGAAGTGAGGAGTTGACACACGACGTGGATGGCAATGGGTAGACCCGCATGTGTTCAGAGTGGAGCAGTGAATAAACAGAAAGGCAAGACAACTAAACGCATTCTCTTCACCAACAAAATTCGTCTCGGACGTCTCGTATGTATGGACTGAGATCAGGCACGCCGAGCAAACTCTAAGCAATGAAACTTCTCTACTTTTATTCTACAATACACTAATAACATGTTCCTACTTACTTACTCCACGGCTCACTCTGCAAAACGTACAGAAGACATGTCTTGATCCCAAACGACTGACTGACTCAGTTTAGTTCAACACACTCGTCTTCCACAACCACCGAGATGCTCATACCATGCTCTTCGTGCCATACGATATCACTTCAAAAGCTCTAACACTACCGAGATATTTAAAACATGGACTGGCAATACTATTTATTAGTACATAGGTGAAAGGAAACCAGGAGCAATGCAATCGAGACACACACACAGACACACACTCAGTCACACACACAACTAAAGAAAAAGTACTTGTGCAAGTATACCGACAATACCGAGTCGCAAGACATGCGAACATCTAGACACGAAAAATCTTTTCTATTCAACGTCCATGCACCCTCCGTATATTCAATATTGACTACCACCGGCACAAAGCTCCCAACTCTTATTCTGGATTTCACTCCATTTGCCTTATTAAACTGTGTACGAAATGAATCAAATGCACACATTGTCATTTTTACCAAAGAAAAACTACTGCCAACGCTAATTTCTTAATAGCTTAATGTGACCAAAAGCTACGTAAACTAGGCGGGTTACATTTATGGTTGCAACGTATTGCTAGTACCATGGGTACAATGGGTAGTCTCTTCAATATGATCAATAATCAGTTTCTTATGTTTTCTCAGTAATAATTTCAAAATATCACTTGTAGCTTTAACTCATTTTAATAATTAAGTTTTATTCCAACAGAAAAAATCAATTTTAAGAAAATTCAACCTTTTTATCATAATGTTATAATGCAAACTGATATAATCAAAACCTGCCTTGTTAGACTAATAGACCAAAAAATGGCATGTGCCGATGACATTTTTCAACAGCTACTAATAAAAGAAAATATAATGTTAGGGTACGTATACCAAAACATGAAATAAAAACTATATCTCACCATGACAATGGTCTGACAGGTGTGAAAAAAGAAAATGCTGCAATTTTGTATCCAAATGTACTAAACGCATACAATTTGTAAGTTTTTTAACTATTGAAAACATAGCCCGATAAATAAATGAGTCAAAGAAAAAGGCAGTGTTAATAATTGTCGTATCAAGGATTGGTGTTATGCTTGCTACCATGCGAATGAGCAATTAATTATTAAAGAGTTCACTAATTTAGGTTATTCGACAAAATATTCTAAAAATTTGTGTAAATAATGAACTGTACCTATGAGCTAACCAGTGCAGTGGAGTGCAATGAAGAATATGAAATGAACTTTAATCTTTGAAGAAACGTCTTTTAGTCTGAAGAAGAGGTTGAAGCCTTAGCCAGGTATTGAATAAATAACTTAGAAAGATGAAGGTACTTAAACTCTGATTCTTCATCCATCCCATTCTGGTGCAGTGCACAAGTCATTTTTGCTTTGCACATGAATGATTACAACTATCACCATATCCCTTCTTGGCTTCAATGTTCAATTCACTCACTCAGCCAATAAGAATGAAGGGTAATATTTATATTGATACGTCTTCCAACTCTCTATGTGTTTGTTTGCGTTTCTAATGCGATTATGTCATTGCATTATTTCAACCGTTCAACTTCGATTTTCATTTCTGTAACATTGTCTTCCTATCTGACTCCTACACACTTACTTACCCATTTGTTTGCAATCGAAATCTAGGTAGAAGATACCTACCTACTGTACCTATTTACTTTCTTCAAATAATCTTGCACGTTCAATGCGTAAGGATTTGCTTAGGCAAACCTGCTTGCAGGAGGGAAACAATGAACGCTTCATCCAGATCTAATGGCTTTCTCTTTAGAACTAACTAACGCCCAGTTAGAGGTAACAACGCATCTTCGCCACGGTTTTTATTTAATTACATAATATAACTATTAGGTATAAACCTAAGGTGCATACATATATTGAAAACACGTGTCCTATAATACAGCAAGAAGTACAAGTATTAATCTTCGGACCAGAATCAAACAAGAATTTTATTTCACATAATTTTAACGTTATTTATTCTAAGTACCTGCATGTAATATTAACTGACTCGTCCTCCAACGGAGTTCCCTAACAATATTAAACAATCATTTATCAATGCCATTCCTGATAGGTATAATATTATTCAAGATGTAAAATAATAATATGAATGGTAAAACTAATAAATCCCGTGAATTCACTTCTGGAAAGAACATAAATTTTTAATTATGTTTTAATAACCATGCCCTATTTTATTAACCATACATTCACTCTCAGTGTCTCAGGTACCAAAATGGAAAGTAGAACAGAACACCCAATGTTTTAGTTCGTGCATCTGAGATTTGCATCACATAGATAATAATAATATTTTGTTGTGTCCAGGGCGTACCCATGATTTGGTTTAGGGGTGGGGACCAACATACAAATTATACTACAAGAAAAATTTTGCGATGTCTTGCCATTTTTGATAAAATAATCTCTGTTTTTCGGATTTCGGGGAGAGCAAGTACCCTAGTGCTCAACTGCTTGGTACAGCCTTGGTTGTGTCAAATGTTGTGTTGCATTAATCACAGGCGTTTTAACTGGCAAAACTTGTTTTGTCATAGAATCATATTTAGAGTTATGCTTCTTAAATATTCCGATTTTTGATTGGTCTATCTGAGATTCATATCTCTCCCTGTCCTTACGCAATTCCGAACGTCACGTTTGGGCAAAGTTTTTTGTATTGTTTTGACAAATTAATAATGTTATTATGAACTAGTGAATCTGTGCCCGCGCTCCGCTCGGGGAAAGAAATATATGTCATGCGAGATATAAGGTTAGGCCATCTGCGCTGGCCTGTACTAAATCTAGACAGGTCGAAAAAAGTTATTCGTTGATTTCGGAGAGAAAATTGGAATGTTCCGTCATAATTACATTCAACGTTTCAAAATTCCAATTAATCAATGCCATTTCTTTCACTAAGACTCCTTCCGACCATATGTTTTCATTTTCAAAAAATTAATGTTTTAATAGTTTGTTTATATTTCTGTAATTTTTATAAAGATCACCCAATCCTTCTTCCATTGGTATAATTTTTCTCAAACTGAACTACTATATTCCCTCCTCTATTTGACTTAAAAATTAACTACTCGGGACCCTATATCAATTTTGAAAGATTTAAAATGTTAATGCTTTATTGATATAATTTGTTTATTAATTCCATCACTTTCTCCTCTATGTGCAATTATTTCGCAACCTTACCAACCTACCACAGTTCTCTATTTTAATTTTCAAAAACTAATATCCCTGTTCATACATTTCACCTTTCAATAAATTAAAGTGTTAATACCTTCTTTACATTTCTCTTATTTGCTCCAATTTAACAACTCTCCCTACCCCCTTCTATTTATCTAATTTTCTTTAAATTCTCTTTTTCCGACCATCATAATATTTTTGTGAGTATCCTTAAATTTAATCTTTCAAGAACTTCCCTCTATTTCTCCAATTTTCCTCAAATTCATTTTCCCGACCTTCCCTCTATTTCTCCAATTTTCCTCATATTTTTTCCCGACATTCTCTATATTTCTTAAATTTTTCTCAACTATCGCGATCTTCACTCTAGTCCTTTAATTTTTTTTTCAAATTAACTTCTCGAGATTTCCTCTATTTCTCCAATTTTCCTCAAATTCAATCTTTTATCTCGCTTTCGCGATCTTTTATCATTTTTTATCTCGCTTTCGCGATTTTTTGTCTTTTTTATTTCGCTTTCGCGATATTTTATCTTTTTTATCTCGTTTTCACGATATTTTATCTTTTTTATTTCGCTTTCGCGATCTTCTATCTATTTCTTTAATTTTCTAGCAAATTTCTGTACTATTGCATACATAAATATGTTATCAATGATAATTCACTCAAGTCTGCCTGGTAATTCTTTCTAAATCAATGGTAACAACTTGATAGTTGTTACTGATGGCTTACACATTTGCATATTACAACTTTATATATTGAGGATTAAGGAATTGGTAATAATTGATAAAAAATTTATTTCCGAGCTCACCAATTTAAATATTACATGATTATATCAATGAGCGTTCAGTGTAGCTTTAATTTCAATACTACTAGATACCAAACTACATAGACACCTACACACATGACGTATATCACTGAGATTTTATTCTCAGTCAGTCAACTCTTTCAAAAAAAGTTACAATTGCAATAATCGAAACTAAAAGCATTACTGACCACCTATTTGAAATTTAACGATTTCATTCTATTGAGTATGAATTAACGCAATAATATTGCATTCATTGATATTATTTTACAGGTGAACTGTATTATTTACTTGCAAAATGCCGTCCCTTGTTGTCTGTCAATTTATCAATTATTTGATATTTGCTATCTGAGGTTTTTTGATGGTCTATGTTACGTTGTTACATACGATTTGGCATACAAACCTCAGAAAATGTTTTTTCCTTAGAGGATACATTACTTTGTCGGAATCAGTAAGAAATATACATGGGTGTAATACAGTTTATGTGTATTGTGTGAAGTCAACTTTTTAAAATGCATTATCTTTTTTATTGATTTCGTTCTTTTGAGCAGCAGTTTGATATAATATGAAACACGAATACGGCTTATACTGATAGGATTACTATTATGTAGTAGGTAAGAAGGTCTTGAAATAGCTATAATATTATATCATTAGTATAATTATAGTGTTTGGATAATCGAGAATGTGAAGCATGAAACGTTCGTTCGTGTATCACATCATAACAAAACATGTCAAATCGTTTTGACATAATACCTTTATTTCCTTTGCTCCATTGAATAATAAGCATACCTACGTAACTTCCAAAAATTTTCAGCTCGTCAGTTCAGAATTGATTTGAAAGAATTAAATTGGATATCAATTTCATGGTCTGTTTGTCTAATAGTTAAATAACGATCGAAATACTACACTTAATGACGCCAAAAGCATTTAATGACGAATGACCATAAAATTTAATCTTTTCGCTATGAACGGTTACGGGATTACGCAATCAATAAAGATTTTATTTTTTCACTTTTGCTTGTTTGTGCAATGTATTTATTATCTGTCTTTGTGTATTCCATGAAAAAGGTTTAATGCCGAGACCTTGGGTTAATTTTGATTAACTAACATTAAATTATAAGGGGAATAAATTCCATGTATGTAATATAAATGGCATATTCTATAGTTAAAAAATTGGAGTAATATCCAATTATCCTTGTATTCATCCAAATGATTCTTTCATACCAAAAGGTCGGAAACATTTTCTCGCTTTAAATACTTCGAAGGAATAAGGAGAGAATAGTTTCCATGTATGAAATAATTTCTATTCATGTAGTTACGGTAATAATGCAACAAAATCAACTACATTTTTTTAAATGTTTCATTCTCACAAACTATTGTCTATAAGTGCTATACTTCCTTATACATTTTCCATTAGCAGTATATAAAGAAACCATAAATCTAAACTGTAAATCTCAAAGTGGTATTATGACTAGTCCGAAAACATGGATACATACTGCAATAGCGTTAACAATTTAGGATAATAATGTATGGTGTAATATATTACTTTGAGCGATGGAAACTCAGCTTAACAAATTATTTTAAAATATATTATTAACAGCATGTAAAAATGCATGTGATTTCTCAACTTTGTTCATTCCCTTGAAAATCTATTTATGATTATCAAGTTGTATGGGTTTGCTTTAATGGTAAAACAGCGCCTTAAAAGCCCACAACTTTTTTATTAAGAAAAATCTATCGAGTTTAGTTTCACGACCTTCGCTTTCGAGCGCTCCACGAGAGGTACGATGCATTTTATGTAATATGGAGAAAGTATTTTATTTTTTGGTAGAATGTAATAGCATTATTGCCTGCTTAAAATTGATTCTAACTAAAATACCTATCTAATGTAACTGTAATGTGCGGCTACCTACATCACTAGCTCAGTCTGAGGGATAATAGTATGAAAGTTTATGTGTTTCATTGTGTTCTTGCACCCAACGAATATTATGTCCTAGTTCCTATTCTATTGTTAGCATTTGTTCGTTTTCAGTTTCAAGCCCAATCTTTTGAAAAGCGTGGTTGGATCGAAGCTCTACAAAGCTCTGCGTTTGTCCTCTCTGACCAACTTATTCCCAGTGTCAAAAACCTAGTAGTTTATTACATTAGCCATTTACCAATGGTTTCCATATAAGGGTCAGGGTAATGTCACTGTCGTATGACAATCATATTCTGATTCTCAATCTCATCTTTTTAGTAAGTAATAGGTATTATATATTTCCTTTGCTCACATTATTTCTACGAACTTGTCCTTTAGGTCTAGATTTCAATACAGGGTGCAAGTAAAATGTGTGTAACTAACCACAATCTAACCGAAAACACTTGCCTTGCCGTCTCATGTAATATTGTCAGTTAACTTTTACTGCTTCCTATTGATAAAACTTGGAACGGCTCGTCGGTGAAAAAGAAATCCGGGAAAAAACCTGGAATGTAAGAAAAATACATTTGTATAAAATTATGTAAGAAAACATAATTTTTATACCTGAGGTATTTCACCATACCGTTCCGTAGGATAAATGTGAAGCCTGTGAATTACTAACCGGTATGTCGCAAATGTAATTTTCATTATTGCTTTAGACCTCATTGGAAGTGTGCATTCTGCGCCTTTATTCTATTATGTTTTTCAAAGAAAACTTTTCAATGACAATATTATTAAGACGTAGTAGTTTGAATAAATATGTTGCCTTATAATAATAAATACCATATTACTTATATAGCAACTTTCACTTCAGTCGAAATCAATAAAAACTGATAGTAGCCCCAATTCTGTTACCTTTCTTGAGATTACACAACTATTGCATCATGTAAAAATATGTTAAGTTGAATTTTGGTACTTATGCTCATACGGATATTATATGATCCACTCATTACAATTAAGAAATGCCACCACAATCACATACAGACAAACTCATTTGTATAAACTCTCTAATTACTGAGTAATATTATGAATGTCACATTCTGTGCAATACAATGAATGAAGTGCACATAACTAAACCTCTTATGCCATTTTATTAGATATTTGTGTCATTTTTCATTGTATATAATACAAATTGGACCTAGTTATGATGCTTATTGATTGCTTATGCAAATGATTTTTATATTCAAATAGCAATGAAAACCCCAAAACAACTTACACAAAGTTCTATATGTGTAGTATTTGAATTGTCTTTGAATGCATCAGTAGAAAAGGAGATGATATTATTTAAGATTGAAGTTCACTGCCAAAAAATATTCACTTTCTCCTAAGACAATCTCAATAACCATCCATTTTAGGAGTTTCAAAGGAACAATATTTTTTGTACTTCCAAAGGTTTCACATCAGGGTTGAAATCACGTACGGGATATATGGAAGTGCGGACATTTACCGGAAACAAAAAACCTTATTCCTTACGAAAATGCTCTAAAAATATAGAAAAATGCAGAACTTGCGGGGAATTAAAGACAAATGCTGAAATTACGGAAAAATACGGAACTTAAAGAAAAATACATAATATAATCCTACTTAAGTGATATTATGCCTAATGAATGTTTCAAAGGAGGTTACAATTCACATCATTGAAAAAACCAGAAGACAATATTAAATACAATAATACATTGTAGTGAATATTATATGGTAGTTGAACGTTGGGTGTACTGAACGCTTAAAAATGAAAATCTCAACTTTTCCTATGTAAAAATTGTCGACATTCTTGTCCATATTTCTATCTCCCAAATTACATTCCTGGAAATGCTCACATTGTCTCACATATTGCGATGCAAAAACTAAATTGAATAACTATGCATAGTTTTTAGACAGGAAATTGACTTCGACCAATCGATCACAATTGAATGCTCCAATTTTTCATATAAAATAATGCACCGAATTGTCGCTTTAAACAAGCATTCTAGAATTGATTCCCGTACGCTACAGCTTGGTCCACATTACATCTTGGCGATTCTACAGCTTGAGTACGCTACAGCTTCAGATTTTACAGCCTGGCGATTTAAAAGCCTGACCGTGTTTTGTATAGGCATGTTGACTGTGACTCTCATCGCATATCACCACACACTCAGTAGGCAGTACTCCACAGTCTACACACATTATCTTGTTGTGATTGTATACAATCACAATTTTACTGTCGGAACGGCATTGGTATAGCCGTTCCGGTGCAGTGTCAGTTTGCCCCTTTTGCCATTAGTTTCATGGTAAGCGATAACAATGCAGTGATAGATGCAGGGCCACTACCGGCTTAACGATACCGTTCATGCATCTTCATTACATCAGTGGTACAGTAAAGGTCCCTACCGGCAATGCCAATACAGGATTTGCCGTTAGCAGAAAGTAATTTCAGCCGAGAATGGAAGCTTAGTACTACTGCTACTTAATGCTTTATCAATCCACACACTGTCCCCCTCACCCACTTACGTCTTTATTGACTTCTACTGGAACTATCTTGTATATAAGTTAACGAGTGTGTTGAGTGTACAGTACAGACAACTTGATTGCCAACTGTTATCTTGTATCACACAGTTTTACATGGTTTTACTTTGTACTTCTATTTAAGTATGTATATTTTAGTTTAATGCAAACTAAATAAAATATTTTATTTAGTTTGCATATTTCTCTGATTGTCACAAGGTTTTAACTTTTTGAAATGGCTAAATATTTAATGGACGTGGGAAAAGAGACATCAATTGTGATAAGCGAAGAAATATTTTATTTACAACAAAGGTATAGGTAGTCTCAATTCATTCTTTGTGCAAACTATGATTTAATATTAAACTTTAAAGTTAAAGTTAATCCAATAATAATGCTTTGACACAATTTTGTTAATTAGTTAAAAATAATGTTTGTGATGTCTGATAGTGTGGAATAAATTATAACGGTCTTGTGCTGTTAGGTACATGCAATTTATGTAGCAACATTGAAACCGGGACACCCGTAACTAGCTAACTAAACTAGCCTGCAACTATACCTACAGCGCAGTTCATGCCCTCAGTATTTTTAACGGCTTAATAGGCACAGACCGTCACAGGACCCATGGATATAGTACGCAGTGATGTACGTGTAATGAATGTAATGGCCCAATAACCACCCAGCCGGTCCTGTTGAGCCGGGTATGTACTATCATGGTTCAATAATGGTTCGTTGGTGTCATTTCAGCCGGTTTACTGCCGGTGCCGTAAACAGTAATGATTGACTGTGCCAGCATTTGCCAGTATAATACCGGTAGTACTGTCGGCAGAACCGTCATAAATACAACACGAATGTTACTTGGGTTCTTATTATAGCCTTTGAGTTAAAAGTATATTATATTAAAAGTTAAAAATAATAATAGAGTATTTGTAAATGTCAAATACTGAACAATTTCGTAACTATAAATCAGTTGCAGAATTCAGTTCTGTATATTAGTAAATAAACATACTGCATCATTCATGATCATTGAATGTACAGTGTGACCCACTTATTGAGGAAACTTTGCCCTCTTTCTCCCCAATGGGGAAGGTGGCATATGATGTATATATATCAAATGATGGCCCAACAATCCATCTTTCGAATGGTAGTAATTTCATCTTTCTATGTTTTGTACTTTGGGATATATCTGCATTTGAATGAGCCCATTTTTATGATGACGATTTCCATGCAAATATTGTCTGACTGTCTTACAAGCAGGCGAAGTCCCCTTCGGGGATGTGCAACTCCGGCTTTGGTGTGTGGAATCCTCTTTGGGGAGCTTGGCGAATTTATGGAAGTCCGTTTAAAATTTTGAAAAGTTGTCCAGAAAATTTAAATCCGAAACCTAAGTATTCAGACAATATTTTCTTGGAAAACTGTCATCGTAAAAGTGGGTTCAAAGAAATGCAGATATATCCCAAAGTACAAAACATAGAAAGTTGAAATTACTACCATTCGAAAGATGGATTATTGTGCCATAAATTGATATATATACATCATATGCCACCTTCCCCATTGGGAAGAAAAAGGGCAAAGTTTCCTTAATAAGTGGGTCACGCTGTATGGGCTAAAATTGTATACAAGAGCAAATGTGCAACAAGGTTTGCTTTTCGATTCGTAGTACATTTAATTGAATGTGTATAAGAATCTGACTAATAATAGCTAATAAAGTGGCATAGTTTTTCATAAGTAGTATTTTTTGCCTATCGCAAAATTCGATAGCGCTCATTCGAATAATGATTAACTGGCAATTCGTGACTAAAATGTTGAAACAACTCCACAGTTGGCCCCTGAAAGGTTTTACCAAGATGACGATGTTCGTTGTTGTTCTCATCCTGAGCTTTATCTCTTAAAGCTACAAAGTGTATCAGCAATATATTTTCATCAACAATATATTTTCATCAGCAATATATTTCCGTCAACAATATATTTTCTTCAGCAATATATTTGTATTATTATAATTCTATTCTATAATGTCAGTAGCTTGGTTGCAGAGTAAGTACAACGAAGTGTACTTACAACGTAGAGCGTGAGTAGATAGTCTTCACTAAACTAGGATATCAGCAGCAAAACTTTATTGAGAACTTGCTCTCATAGAAATTGTCTACTTTTAACTCAAAGGCTATATTAAGAAGATCGGAAATTACGAGCATTTCGGCCAGTACACTGAATACTTTATTGATTGTTATATAGAATGGTTTTGTAGAATCTAATGCAAAATTGGTTACTGTCGTTTCTTGCATTTAATTCTTTGAATATTAACTAAACAGAGAATTGACAGCTTACTTTACTGCATAAAACAACTTGAATGTGGTTGCAATTGCAATCTACCATATCACTCAGACAAAATTCGTTCAATATTTTTGAGTATTTAATTAAAATATTCTCAATTAATATTTCAAATAATGTAGCGACATGAGATGAGAGTATGAGAGTCAACATGTCTATCTATACAAAACACGTTCAGGCTGTAAAATCGCCAAGCGGTAAAATCTGAAGCTGTAAAATCGCCAAGCGGTAAAATCTGAAGCTGTAAAATCGTCAAGCGGTAAAATCTGAAGCTGTAGAATCGCCAAGCTGTATGTTGCACCAAGCTGTTGCGTACGGTCACCCTATTAAAAACAGCGCAATCTTAGTAAATGAAATAGAAATTGGTGCATATGAATTGAATATGTTATATAAATCGCAATGATTATGTATGTCTGCAATATGTACATAGTATGTCCTTGGAGTGGAAGATACATTTACCTTTTGGACTTTTTACAAGGAAAGTGAAGTAGTTGGTATACATACACATATTGTTGGTTATTCATGGTAGAATGGATGTTGTGCATTTCTAACAAACCGTTGCGTCGTTGGTCTCTGCACACGCTTTACTGCGTGATAAAGATTAGTATCCTATTTATACGGAAAGAATAACAAAAGACTGGTAGTTTTCTGTTGTGGTGATATGGAATTGTGAGTTGTGTTCTTGTACTAACTCACATCACAACTATAAGGTTTCATTGAAGGAACTGTGCACATTATAGGCGTATAATATTCTAGTCACTCAGAACAGGCCACGTATAAAAGCACAGTGCAGAAAGTTGTGAATAGATAAGAGGTAATGGATTCTAGAAATTCGTACACAATAAATGAGAGATATCAATTTGAGAATAGTTTGTGTTGAGATCATGCGGGTACTTCTACAGCAGCCACACTTTCTAACAAATGTGCAATGCTCGACCACACAACAAAATAAGAAGAGTAAGTATAGGAACGATTGGAGCGGCAAACTTACACGTAAAGGTAAATGAGCGCAACGTATTAGCATTTCAATTATGTACTTGCCCGTCCGGAAATGTTCAACAGGGTCCTGCAGGTGTTTTGTCCTGAACTCTAAAAGCCAACAGGATTCTGTTGACAC
>JAQFYB010002182.1:0-26333 GCA_034694085.1 Pogonognathellus longicornis | reverse complement strand
ACAATATATTATCTTGCTTTCCAGATCCAGGCAGCCAGTCTCCAAATATCTGTATGTAGCTGTGTTGATAAAGATTGTATTTGTAGCTCTGTAAAACTGAGTCAGCAACACGGCTAGATGCATGCAGGCAACAGTAATGTGTTATTAGTCAGTATAAATGTTTTTGTAACAAGTAGGATTGTTGGAACGTAGGTTGAGGCTGAGTACAGAGAGATGTATGTAGTGATGGTCGTAAGAATAAGGCATGCCGAAAAGTAGAAGCTGTGTAAAAGTAGTGGAGGCTAAATGTTTGTGTGTGCTAATCGTAAGGTTGCCTGCTTTCCAAGCCCATTCCTCCTTTCAAATGAGCCAAATGATAAACTCACATTCATCTCTATACACAGTCCCAAGTCATGAATGCACAGAGCTGTCTCCAACATGTGATGCTACTAACTGAAATGTCATCTGCTGTGTCGTGTATATGTATATAGGGAATACATCTTCCAAAACATACAACGCACATGAATTCAATGGAAATATGCTCACTTACTTATTTACTCTTTCAGTGAAATATTATGCTCCTTATTTTTTACTAGTCGCTTTTGCTTGTTTGTATATAGCTATGCATTTCAATATTATTTTCTCATGCTTCGCAAGTTAAGTTTTAAAGTATCGTTATTTTGTCATTTGCTGCACTAAACTGTTTCCGCATATTATCACTATAAGGGAAATTTATTACTATGGCTTGTAGCTTTTAGAACTGTTCATGATGATATGCAGTTGATGTTAAATGTAAAAATACAACAAATAAGCGTGGTGTGTGCAAAAGAAGAATTGACTTCCAAAATCTGTACAACTTTTATTCAAAACTGGCCCTCTTGTTCCTTTCATTCGTTAATATTTTGTTTACTTAGCTAATACAACAACTGCCTACCATTATACATATACAATACATAGTACCATACACTTCTAATTGTATCATAATCGCAATATTAACATTATTATTGCGGTTTAGAGTATATACATTATACAGATATACATACACAAATACGAACGATACACTTCATTTTCATACTAGGTACTAAAATACTACATACTTAATAGAATAATAGTAACACACAAATCCATGCGTAGTACAAGCAGATGAATACTACGGAAATCAGGATTATTGATTTCATTTGTAAGATAAGGACAGGGACGATGTTTTTGAAATGTTTGTGTGCAGTATAGTAGTGTGTCAGTTAGTGTCTCTTTTCTTACAGTACGCTACCCGTCAATCACAATTTTATTTGCACATTGTATATGTCCTACATTAATGTTTCTTTGATTTGTTGTATGTGTATACTACTGCTATTTTATAGTAATTTGTTTTCAAGTCCTTTAGTCTGCTTTAACCTTAGTGTTTACTCTTACGCTAGCAATGTACAACTAGACTAACATTATATCTACGTCTACATCATTACATTACATATAAGATACAGTAGTACAATACAGTCTAATACCACTCAATAACAAACACAATCATTCTTACAGTTAAATACGACGTGTGCGTGTGTATAACAAGAGTGCAAGGTGCACTCACTACATTTTGTTTGTATGGGTTCTTCGAGACTTGGCTTGGCTTTATTTATTTGTGTGTACTTATCCAATACATCCGACTCTTGCTACTCACTTCCACTACTAGGCTACGTAGTTACCAACCAGATTCACTACAAGTATACAGCAGTATGTTTTATTATACTACGAGACGTACTTATAAGCTTTACATAATTATGTACTACTCTCTCGTCACTTATTACAAACGTCCTCACAATTGCACTAATGCATTCAATGCAAATGTCACATACTTCACAAACCACCAGTACAATCTACCAGTAAGACTAATCTTAACACGACTCATTAATATTTATGATTACTTGTATTCAGAACTATTCTCCTCAAATTCATTGTACATGAAGTATTACATGGTAGTAGTAGTTGTAATAATTGTAGTGTATTGTGTAAGTATTTAATATACCTAGTATGTAATATGCAGCGCTTCTCTAGAAAGAACTATACTCGTCATTTAAATTAGCTTTGGACTTTAAGCTGTAATTTGCGTGCTCGCCTTTGCACCTCTTAAAATTAATACAATGACTACGTTATTGAACTTACGCAATTTGTAGAAGTAATTCATTTTTTAGTTCTAATCGATTGAAATAGCAACGTGTTACTGGCACATTATTATTAGTAATAATAATAAGGCCATAATAAAGAGGTTTTATGAGTGTACTTAATACATCAGCAACAGTGAATTCATCAAAGAGAAATATTTCTTTTTAAATCTGTTGGATTTGTTGTATAGGTACGCATTTTAATTTTAAGTTGGCCATGTAGTACTAACAATTACCAATAATGGGCTTTTGTAATATTATGATTTTAAATATGGGTGAATATATCGAGGTTTTGGCTACATAACTATAGCACTGTTTTTTTAAAGTTTTACATGATAGAAAATGTGTAACTGAAATGGAAAGGAGGAAAATGTAAATATAATGGAAGTGGATTGGAGCCTGAAATGATGAAATGTTTGGACGAATGAAAAGAAAATGTTGAAATGGGTTAAATGAAATTTCCAGCCGCTGATTTCTTTGGTAGGTGCTGTCTGGATTTATTTGTAAGGATTTGTTTCCTTATAGAGAAGACTCGTTGCCACACATTAAGTTAACGTTAACCCTGCCCTGAAACCTTTTCAACAGATGAAATAGTGATACTTGGCCGATTCTCTCTCCCTTTTTTACCAGTCTTTTGTTTCAAAGCTGATTTGTTTGAAAAGAGTCGATGGAGCTTTGCTTGGCAAAGGAAGCAAGGGAGTTGGTATTTTATGATCTTTTTATTATTCCATCTCGTTCACTTAGGGAAGTGGAATCTTGGGGTGGGAGGAGCATGGGAAGAAGATATCCACCCTTTTTCATCTTTCTCGCTCTATCTGCCTATTGCAAAGTCTTTCTCTTTTCTTAATAAGCCCGATACATTTCTTAATAACCTGAATTTATTTAAATATAGACAATACGGAAAAAAGGAAATTATATCATACTAGACAAACAGACCGGTTTTTACCTACTGGAAATGCATACATGTGCAATGAAACAATGTAAATTTTACTAGTTGCAAGCAAATGGAGAGAAATTAGCTGTTCTGATGCCTCGCAATTGATGCTATTTAACCTTTTTTACTCACATGTACTTTTCCACTTCCTTTACTAATAATTTCTTTTAAACGCCAGGGAGATTACAAAAAACGAACCACAGACCAAAAGCATAACCTTTTTTCTTCCTTTCCGACTATTCATATTTGATTACTAATTTTAAGGTACTTCACATACGAGGGTAGGTTTATAGGTTGGTATGTTAGAGTTAAGCCGCCTATAAATGTACAAGTACATCGTTAAACATTAGCTAGTCATAGTCATGTGTGTGTGTGGGTCTGGACTATATAGGTAGGCATGTATGAAGGCTGTTACGTAATAAAAGAAAAGTGCGTTGGAAAATGTACTCGTATGACTGCATTAGCCAAAACCTCGTCGAATGCCCATCAAATAATATGTACGGATTTGGTGTTGGAGATGACAGTAACATAATGAAGATAATGCTGCTCATAATTTACGTTCAACAATGACTCTCTGGCTGAGCTAAGACCCATTTACTTTTGAAGTGTCTAAACTAATCTTGAATTGCGACGGCGGTCTGTTACTTCACACCAGTAACTTAGGTAGATTTAGCTTGATTTGAAATTGTAAGCCGTTTGTTGAGCTCATTTCGTTATGCTGAGAGGATATAGGGATGACTATAATATTTTATAATTTAATGGAGAGTCATTTGTATGTAACATCATTACAGCATTGCGATTACATAACACAATTAGTCATATTCCCACGTTGCACTCTATGAATTCGATTTGGTTCGATATTATTTTAATTTCTTAGTACGTACCTACATAAATGGCAATAATACTTATATTCACTTGCTACTTTCTCATTCATAATAATATTATGTTGATGATGACACTCCTTCATGGACTTATAGCTGCCTACTTGATTTAAGTAATGTTTTAAGTCTACTCTGGTTTGCTTATATACCTAACAGTCTCATATGGAACAACCAACCAAAGCTACATCACATTACATTACACTCCACAACGAAAGCGATCTCTACGAGTAAATATTTTCTAAAGCAATACATTAGTTCGTTATAGCCTAGTCACCAATCTGCGCAGTGTGTGAATGAGTTTGGTTGATTTATTGATGATATTCATGATGGTGATTTATTTCTTATAGAATAATATTATAATATTTATACTAACTAAATACTAGTACACATTTAAGTACCAACAAACTCACACAAAACGAATGACACATTTTCAGTGTACAAAAAACGAAACGATACGATTCTAGGTATAATAATAATACTGATTTTCCGAGACCAAAACTACAGCGCTCGCACATTCTACACATAATAATTAGTATCTACAAATATTATTAATTTAACTAATTAGTGTAACACAAGTCTTCTCCGTCATCAATGCATACACACAATAATATTCTTTTCCAGCCAATAACGAAAGACGTATAAAATTACACCGATTTCCAGTTACAGAATCCAAGAGAAGCAAAATCTGCAAGTTGAACGTCTGGAGAATTCTCTTTTTCTCAATTCACTGTCAATCAGTAGTTCAGCATTATTACAGGTATATAAATGTGAGGCCTCAACACCATGAAGAACCCTTTGAAGGGATGATGATCAGCTCACACTCAAACACGTAGTACACACTCCCTTAACATAGACACTACTGTTTTAGATTCTTAAAAAGTTACATAATGTCCCTGTAGTACATGTGAATTGTAGTTATTTAGTTGTAAATACACTCTACTGTGGTCTCACAGAGTATTTTGGGCGCATAAATAATAAATTGGTAGATTGTGCATTGTAAATTGTTGAAACTTATTTGTATCTACGGATAAAATAATTATAGCCAGTTTAGCTAATTGTAATTCAAGTCACTTGTTTGTGTGTATTCATTTTGTCTGTGTCAAGTTAAGAGGCACGACTGTATGCATACCAATATGAGTCATGGTCGTAGATACTAAAAATGACACAATCATCATTTGTAGATGATTAGTTCATTAAATCAGTTAGGTATGTACTTACGCACCTTTTACCCATCTTACTTTCATTAGTTGTTGAAGTCCCTACGCAATAATGTTATTAGCTTCGTGTGTGGTAAGTACCTGTAGTTGTATACAAGTCCAATACTGAACACCCGTCTCGTCATTTTTAGCAGAGTAAAATTTGTATGTGTAACACTTTTTGTTTGTAAGTATGTGTATGTATTATTCGTATTTTCGTATTCAACTGTAAATAGCAACCTAATGGCTAACTGATTATCTGTGTGTTTTTCTCGCTAGGAGGGTTGGCTTTTACATTGTTGCAAGAAATAGTAGGTAATGCAGTGTGTATAATTTAACATAATAATATATATAGTAAACAACCCACAGCTATACACTGTACATAACTTACATAGTAGTTAACTGTATTATAATACGATTACGCTAACAAATTTCCCTAACTAACGCATCATCAGGTTAATTGGTAATATATGTGAAAACAATAATAATAATAATAGTAATAATAATAATAATAATAATAATAATAATGAAATAACATACTAGCAATAATGATAAGTAATACGACACGAGGACTGACTGTAAAATTGCATTCACAAAAGGTTACTTATGTTTAAAAAAATTAAAACTGTATGCAGATCTGTCAGCAATAAACTAGACGGGACTAATAAGGGATGGCTCGCTAATGTTGGATAACAGGGGTTAGGATTATCTCAGGATTAGGGAATTATAAAAATATTGTGTGAGGAATATTATGAAAGTACGAGGTACATATTATTATATTACTATTAGGCATTAGGTATCCTTTTATAATGTATAACATGAATTAAAAGAAATACAGTCAAGAAAGTGTATCTGAACACGTACACGTGCAGATGTACACATACCACGCATACCTAGACCTACCCATGGTGATTCTGCAGCATTATGTTGTTACGAAAAGGTTAATACAGCGTACTAGAGCGTTTATAATGTAGGCAGACAGTCTGTTCTGTTCAAACTAATAATATTATGAGTGTGCATATAAAATACTTGCTTAATCAGCAAATGCAAATAAATTGCATGCTGAGAGAGAGAGAGAGAGAGAGAGACAGAGAGAGAGAACTACTATACTAACTGCTACTTACAACAAGGAGCACATAAAAAGAAGGGGGCGTGGATGAATTCATGTCAAAAATAAAAATGCACAGTTTTTGTAGGGCCATTGAAAAGAATGAACTGTACACTTGAGTAGAACAACGTACATGAAATTTTTTCGTTGGCATCGATGGATAGAAAGAAGAACAGAGCAAATGAATGGGGGCAGGTAAGAAAAACACGAACCCGCAGTCAACATTAACTCTTGTCTCTCTTTGGACTCATACCGTTAACCTCAAACAACAAACTGTACTATTTCTAATAGTAGGTACTTATAATATATTCATATACTGTACATTCCCTACACAGGCTACTGGATGTATTCATGGCAGATAACAAGTCATCACCAGACATTCAAATGTCAACCAATGTGAGACACAGCAGAACCCTCGTGAGTGTAGCACGAAAATTGCTCCGACAAATACGAATGCGATACTCTAACCACAGTTCTGCACAATAATCAAAGATAATAATAATCGAGTTATGCTTCATACGCAATTTCACAAAGAAAATAAATCGCTCCAATTTTCATGACTACTTTTGGGTGCTACATCTGTCACAGCAGTCCTTACAACAACACACACCATATATAGGCACGTTTTTAATAAAATATAGAACACATACAGTGTCTCAGACATTTAAATTACTTTAATGTACATCCTACAGATAATAAAAATACAAATCCTTCAGATTTGCTCTATTTTCAACTAAAAGAAAAAAAATCAAGTGAGCCCTGTTTAGTGATATGAATAGAACTGTGTTTCCTGTTAGAATCATCACTCAGAAATGCAGAGTTAATAAATTTCTCTTCCTGCTTTTTCACTGAATACAAACAGCCGCCTCCATACACATAACGATAATAGTCCAGTTTGTTGTGAATTAATATAATTCCTATTTGTATCCTTATTTTGGCTTGTTAGTTTTAAATACCTGTTTACTATACTTAGTTAGAGCAATAGTGTACGGATACCTTGTGTAATGTATCAATAAAAATTAATGTTTGAAAAATTGATGATAATTCTGTTGAAAATAATACTGTGAACTGTGTCCAACTAGAAAAGGACGCGTAAAGTGCATAAATAACATGAGATACACAGTGTAGTACACTACGTACTAGTAGCATGTACTTATATACATCTAGTTACCGGTATCTTAGAACGTAATTTCTGAGTGCTGTTATGATTTCCATTTTGTGGATAGTAGCCTTAGCCTTGTAGTTGTATTTGTAGTCGAATGGAGGATGGGTTTTTGACAGTTGAACAGATTTTGAGAATTGAGTGGCTAATTGGTTTGGAGGAGATTGAATAAGTTATTTGACGTGGTGAGCTGCTGTCGGATGTGCTGCGTGTACATGTAGATAGGTAGGTTGAGGTGAGATGGTGGAGTGGGTCTGTATATTTGGGATGAATGCACACGGGGCTATGGTAGATCCATGGCTTGGCTTGTCACAATGAAAAGAAGGGCTCCAGTATTAGTGGTGGTGTTGGTGGTGGCATTGCATTGCGTTGCAGGTTGGAGACGGAGAAGACGAGGAATTAGAATTGAGTGAGGGTGAGATTGAAGAAGGGTTGGAGGATTGGAGTCTATGGGTTTAATGGGTGGAAGGAGGAGATTCTGACGTGAGATTGATGGGTGAGTGGGACGACTGGGATGACGAGGCTGGAGAAGAGATGTGATAAGAAGCGGCGGCTGCCGCTGCGGCTGAACTCATGTCCATCTGACTCTGAGCTCTTTTCTTGAGGAGACCCAGGTCATGAGCGCTCTCCAAGAATGACTTGTGCGCTGAGAGTATCTTGGCTGATTCCACGTCCTTCTTCAGTTCCTCCATGTCCCGCTTCAGTTTGGCTCGTCGGTTCTGGAACCACGTTATCACCTGCAAAATATCCAAAAAATACATCCAGTTTAATTTCTGCTTTGCCCTCCACACGTTTTTATTTCTTTTTTTAAATTCAGAATTTTTATTCAAGCATGTACAGTATGCATGTACAGTCTATTATGGAGGTGTGTTTATAAAACTAGTGTGTATAATGTACTTATTATCATATTAGTGTATGGAAGTGAAATTAGTAGTTGCATGAAAATGAAAGTTGACATGAAATTATGGGAAGATGAAGGCAAAGGTATTTTAGGATGTAGCTTTAATCACGTGTGAATGTCAGGTATAAACTAGACAGAGTCACATTGAAGGCGTCAAGGTAGTTTGCTCAGCGACATGCATGGCATGAATAGTAAGCGGAATACAATGAAAAATATATTGGCAGGAGAGGAGGATGAAAAGAGATGTATTGCATGTAGTTAGCTTTGCTTTTTGAGCTTTGTGAGTCAAAATGAGGTATTTGTGAAAAATTCACAGCACAGCTAAAGTGATAAACAGGATGTGAAGTACACTTCAGAAGGAGATTCGTACAAACTTCAAAAAACCATTTGAAATCAAGATAATCAGACAGTTGAAGGACGTCAAATTATAGCTAAGCTGATTGTGATGTTGCTATTGCTACTTAACTCATTGTCAGCAACTCTATCTCAACATTGTTTATTTTGTCATTCCATGTTCACGTACACGTCCACTCTATGCACTCTCAACATTTGTACTCCACTCAATTTACACGCAATTCATTCCAAACCTTTTCATACTTAGTTGTGCCTTTGTTTCCAATTATTCCAATATGCAAGCAAGGGTATGCTTGTACTCAGCAATTCTACACGCTTTTAAACGACACTATGTACAACAATAGTCATCCCTAATACACATGTATGTGTATAGCTTCCTTATTTGTTGCAGCTATTGCTATACACAGACTACAGATGTAAAACATGGGAGGAAGTTGTAGTGGCAGTTTCGATGAAATCGTTTCATAGTAGTCGTAAAGCAATTATGAACTTTACTAGTTCAGATAATATACTCATCAAAAACTCTATCCTACGCCAACAACACATTTATTGTATTTACATTACATAAAATTTATTATCTTTTCATCTTACAGGCGTACTCAGCAAGATATGTAGACACTTTATAATCTCACGTTTAAAAATCTAGGTTTATGCACCGCTGTTACAGAAGATAAATATGAGAAATGTGTAACAGACAATGTTTGTTATCACAACTTGCGAGCAATTTAGTCCAAGTTTTTTAGTTGATTACTAGGATTTCAGTGTAAATACATAATATAGCATAGTTTCATGGCATCAATGATTTTTACTTGATTCTTATATGGAACAGTATGCCATGTCATAAATAATGAACAATAAAATCTCATTAAGATTGAAACGATAGAATGAGCAACGGCTAAGAGCAGTAATGACTAATGAATAACGAGACATTCGGCAGATATTGAACCAGATAAATGCACGTATTAGCAGAAATTGGAAGGAATTGCACGTTTTCTAAGACTACGGAATGGGAAAACGTGGAGAACATAATAATATGAGAATGAATATTCGCAACAAGGCAGACAAAAAGATGCAAATTAAACTAATAATAAAATGCACTGGAGTATAACGGTCTGAAAGTAATAAATTTTGTGTTAAATACGCACATGAAAGACTCCGACCTCGCTTATGATTTCAAAAAACAATTCGAAACATGGAAAAAGTGAAGCTACTTGTATTTGTGCGCACAGCGTGTCAAAAAAGTATTTACTGATAGTTGTACGCTTATTGTTAGCTAATAAGGGATAAGCCGATGAATGTACAAGTGAAGCAGATCTGAATATTTTGGATACGCTCGTGAGGGAGCAGGTGCAAGGTTAAAGTAACCGACTGAAACTGACTACAAGTCTCAAGGTGTAAATCGAGCTGAGTGAAATGGAACTCGAAAAAGCAACAACCCAATTACCACTCAAACTCTATGCCTACTAGGCTTACTTAGCTCCTTCATTTAGTCTTCCTTCCACACAGCTATTTTTGTTACGTACCTGCATTAAAAGCTTTGTGTACAGCAATTACTGTCAGACTCTCACAAAATTTCTAGACCGCTCACACATCAAATCAAAGAGCGTCTATATTGTTTTCCTACCGTGTCTATTAATACAAAATACAACTCTGAGTCTCCCTTTGATACAAAATGCATTCCGTGTTTCAAATAATAATATTGATGTGGCATTTATCTCATGAAATAACGTTTTACGTAATTGATACTCAATTATTGCTATTGATAGAAATAAACTATCAAATATCTCAACAACCAATTCAACCACTACCTAAGTAAACTACCTAACTACCTACGTAATATTTACAACAAACTCAACCACACAATACTTTGTTTCTTCAAAGTTTTTCTTTTCTTAATAATGAAAAAATACACATGGAATGAAACATTACTCTGCTACTTACTTGTACAGCTACAAAAACCTTCTTACATATATATATATATTGTTGTGAGTCTGTTACGCAATTCTTGACAAAAAGCTGCTGGCTGCTACTTAGCTTTAGTACCTACTTAGTTACACTAAATACGTAACTTGATGCTTTGCTTACAACAAAAAATGCTACTTGACTCATATCCATATCATAATAATATAAATGTAGTGTACAGAGTATACCGTACATACTAGCAGTACATGCGTATAGGTACGTGGTGTATTTTTTACTTATGTTAGCTGTCTGTCTAGCGTAAACGTAACTAGCAACATATTAACAACAACAAGTACATTTATTCAACTTGCTGTGAAATGTATCGGTAGGGATCAAACAGTTTTTTAGACACTCAGTGTCAATTCAGTAGCCGATAGCAATTTCAAAGCATGCATATGGCAATGGCAGATTATCTCACTCGAGCTAGATTTAATTTCCAGTGTATACGAAGCTAATCCTGAGGTAATCCTTCGGAACAAGACAATTACAAGACAAAAAGTAGAAAGTATAATATAACAACTTCTGCTAGATTCTTCTAGCTGTACATAGTAGTTCTAGGATGAGGTAGGTAGGAGGGATACACATTTTATATTGTATAAAATATTATCCTTATACACTTAAAGCATCTTAGCTACGTTTGTACACATCATGAAGCATATATTTATATAATTTGAATTCAACGTGAGATGTATGAACTGTAATGTATGAAAGTGTTAGTTAACAGTTTAAGTATATAGTAGGCTGGAAGCCAAATAAACTCGTTCAAATAGAACAAAATATTATTACCGGACCATTCTCCTTGTTGTTTAGTTCATGTCGGCAAATTTACGAATAGAATACTCAATCTACATACTTACAAGTCCAGTTACTCTTTATTAGCTGCACATGCTTTCCCTATGCCAACCATTCCATTCAAATGTGCATAAGACTACGCACAATGAAAAATAAAATCATAATAAGACTCTATTGAATAGTAATATACTTAGGTATACACACACACATACACAAAGCTCATCTAACCCTTCGTAGTCAATTTATTACTTACATGCCATATGTACAGGCACTTATGTAGCATGGATGTGTATCCCTTTATTGAATCGCGTATTATGTTTACTGTTCCAATTACAATTTCTACAATGAACCATTATTCGCCGTTTTTATACAAACGATTTAATTAGGTGAACAAACTACTAGGCTACTTTTTAACCATCTACCATTAACAACAAACTGTTTCGTGTCTGTCAATTGCCTATAAATGTATCAATTTATTATTAATGTCCTATTCTTGGCTTTACACATCGTAGTCCACCTTTCTGGTACATTTAGGGGTCCACTACAACATTTGTACAACTATTATACGGTATTATTGCAGCTAGTACTTTAATAAATTTGTCAAAGATAACTTCACGGTTAACTTGACCGATAATTGATCCTTCTACAATGAAATTTACACTTACCGCTTTTACAACTTGCCGGAATGTTGCACTCTAATGTGTATGTACCTTAGCTACTAACCAGAAAGTGTGGCACACAACAGTAAATCCTATTCAATTAAGGTGTGATAACTATTTCACGCTTGCAAAGTCATACACGAGGCTACAATAAAATCAATATGTACACAATATTCTTTGAAAAGTTGTAAGGATTCATACATACAACCGTGTGTAATTGATGCGGTGTCCGAACAGAATCTGAATGTACTAAATGCTCAATTCTAAGGATTTAAAAGTCATTCAAGAAACGTGGTAAAATTTCGTTACACTTTATTCTTAATTAATTTCTTCAGAGTAGAGTCGTTGTTAGTGGAACTAAGGAATAGTATTGTAAGCGTAAAGCTAACAGAATTGGTGTTCGTGTCCGCAAAGTGAAGGAAGGTGAGAAAATGTTGGTTTTTGTTTCGGATTACTGACCTGTGCATTTGTGAGACCTAGTTGTTGGGCAATATCATCCCGATCGGCTGGCGACAAGTACTTTTGGTATAGGAATCGTTTTTCTAGTTCGAAGATTTGGTGATTTGTAAAGGCCGTTCTAGATTTTCTCTTCTTCTTTGGTGGTTGCCGGGAGTTAAAATGCTGTTGAGAATTTCCATGACCTCCATGTTCTGAAATCGCATAGAAACAATAAACAAAAATTAATAATACTGTCGCTGACAACAAAAAAAAACAATATTGCATTAAGAATTACAGTAGGTATATAAGCAGAAGCATACATTGTACTTATTTAAGACTAGCACGTACTTATATTACTACTATTATATATATTATTACATATTATATATATGTAAATGTGTAAGCACTTGAAAGTAATTGTAATTCATCGTTGCAAGTGCAATAAGTGATCCGTAGTAACCTGAACGTTTAAAATGTACGTGTTTATGAGCATTGCAGGTGCGACAGTATGTATTTATAAATCTATGTGATGGTATTATTAATGTGCCTATATGCATACATTTCAGTTATTATTATTATTATTATTATTTATTTATTTTGTGGAGTGCACCTGAAATGAAACCTATCTCTGAACCTTCTGGCTAATTGCAAGTTTTGTTGCGGTACTTAGCGTCCAAGCTCTTGTGTATGAAATAAAGTTGCATTAAACAATTTGAAAAAGAATATTTGGGGCGTATGGTAAAGCTGGTAGTAATTTTTTGTCATGTTGAAATTATTTAGTTAGCTGGACGTTGTTGTTGTTGTTGGTTGGAACACAATAGAATACTCGGAGGGAGTTTGAGAGTGGACTTTTACACACTGATAATCTGAATTTGAGTTGATGTATGAGTACACCTACTTATTTATTCAAATTGAGCTTGAGCAACTAAAATGTAACTAGCTGAGACAAGAGATAACGGTGTGGCTGTTGCAGTGCACTAGGAAAGAGCTAGTCAGAATATCATAATATAAAATAACATAAAATTACTAGTGCCTGGGGCAAGGAGTACACATATTATTAGTTGTCCTGCATCAGCAATTCCCTCCACCATTCACCACCACCATACAAACAAAAAATATTTGATAAACCTACCTACCTACATTTACATTCACCCATCTGACTATAACAAAACTACTACACAGATTAGTAAGTCTATTCACATTTTGCTATCAGCTTTCAACTTATCTACCTGTACAAGTTGTTCAAATCCAAGGAAAATTATAGAGTAAATTGAACAGTTCGAGATCTGCACAACTTAACAAAGCTACCAATGCATCTTTAGATAAGTCATGATTAAATGGACGGCTCCCCATTCTATGAATCATCATTAATTATCCACAAAGAGGCCCGACAAACACATGGCAGAATTAAAGCTACAATTATGATTCTCATCAGTCAGAATACCTAAATGAATTTTTATTAGCCATTTCAAGTGTAATCTATCAATTTCATTCACAACCATATTTACTATCTATATTATTCTGCTCAGATACATATCTTTGCAAAAAATATTGCGACTATGAACGAAAGTTTTTTGCACAAATGCCATTATCATCATCATACGCAAGACAAGGTATCCAGACCTTTGCTCTTGTAAAATAACAATCAAACAATCAATATCAGGTCTTGATTAAAAACATCATCCGTACATCAACTCGCTTCATTATTTAATATCAATCAACAGTCCTACACCTGCGAAACACTTTCAACCCGCCGAGAAAACACAAGTATTTCAACACAAGCAACATGACCATTTTCATTATCACAAACGTTAAATAATTATCATGAAATCAAACGAATTTTTCAACCCAATCTACCTACCTTTGCAATTTTTAAGACATTGCTAGCATACGTCCCTACACAAAATTCCACTCTCTGCAATTTTAATTAATATATATCACAGTGACAGCATATATAGCAATGATTTACACAAAGGAAGGAATAAATACCCTAAAGCTCATTATGGAGGTAGACAAACAGTTACAAAGTATAATTTAATCAAGACTTTGTGGCCGTTTGATGACAGTTTCATCCATCAAATGAAATAATAAAACTCTTTAGCCTTGCTCTGTCATTTTCTTCAATTCTGCCGAATTTCGTTCGTCCTCAGAAAATATTTCACGTTTTGTACAAAGGCCTCCTTTAGTCTACTGTTCATGTGCATGACTTGTTCCATACATTTAGAAAAAAAGGAAAAAGGAATACAAATGTCAGCAGGAGGAAGGAGAGGTGTAGTTTATTTGCATGGATGTTAAATAGTAGTTGACAGGAATGTCTATGATTTTTTGTGCACAGAAGCTTCGTTTTCTTGAGTTATGCAGCCCAACGCAACCAAACTGAACCAAATCCATATATTTTACATAATAACACTAGGGCATACATAGCCGCGATACAGCAACAAACTCAACTGCACACAGTCACAGTCACCACGCCAGTCACCGATAATAAAAGCCAAGCAAAATTCTAGGCAAATGCCAAATTTCTCACTGCCATCAATATTTCATCCCCAAGTTTCTTACTTAACTTAGCGTCCTATGTACAAACAACTGTAATAACCATTAGCTATAATATACAATGCATCTCTGTATTATAGTAACACATCAATTGTTTGTATACATTATACATTTTATACATAAACCTCTGTCATTCTTATCCTGCCAGTCTATCTGTTCTAAGAGCATTTATCTAAGTACTAGGCCGACGCTTTTATGCGCACGCCATAATGAGAAACAGTGTTTGTCGTCGTTTAGTTAAAGTCGCTGCTCCAACTTATATTTCTCAACTCCCCATGTGAATAATACAATTATTTACAATTTCCGCGTATAGCTTACTAGCACATGTAGTCTATAGTTGAATGACAGCGAAAGTCTTTTGTACAGCTATAGACAAAAATAAAAGTAAGTGTTCATGTATGAGGATATTAGGCAGAGTTGCTATAATAGCAACACTAGTGCCTGTATTAGAGCATTACTGGGATGCGGGATGTCGGCCGAACAGATACTAATAGAGTATTACAAAGTTGAGTTTCGGCTCTATAGTTGTTGTGAATAAACCTCAACGATATTTCAGACTGTCTCTATTGGACACATTAACACATCCATCACAATTTATTCAGAGTAGCCGAGAAAGAATGTTTGTGTGGTGAACATTGAAGGAAAGGAAAATTCAGTGAGTCAGTTCAAGTCAAGTCAAGTCAACTAGTCGAATCAATGTTGTACATATTTATTATAATGATATAACGTATCCACGCTAGATTTCTGCCTTAATATTATTATTACTCGTACATGTACATTTCATGTTATGTTCTTGTATTAGCATTCCCCCACCAGTGCAGTGTGTATAAAATATTCTTTAGTACCTATTACCTACAAGTACAATATTATGTCGAAGTATAGTGTAATGTAGTTTAGGAGCTTTGGACATTTTCGTGTGTGTAAATGTATGAGAATAGGACACAATGGAGTAGTGTGAAGTCTTTTGTGTGTTGTTGAGGTATAAATACATAGCCATTTATTGTTAGCCTTGTAACCCCTTGTGCAGAAGGCAGACACTCTGTGTATATCTCTTTATTCAACCATGTTATCATAAGAATTATCAATTTGCAAAGCATATCAATCCACGTTCAACAGTATATTAGACAACCTCAACCTTATTTCACTTGCTTAACTTCCTTTCGATTTATTCCCAAAAATTACTTTGCTTCATTTTGTCTGGTGACGAGTGTAATGGTAGTTAGGGTTGTTAGCACGTTCGCAGTCTACAGCACTATAGTCGCATCGTCTTAATATTGTAATGTAACGTATTATCATAAACACATCACACCAAACAACCTCCCAGTTCAATCATTGAAAATTGCTGCAAAGTTGACGAGAGCAAGGTCTTTTTTGCTTTTCTATTTGACGTGAATGTTAAAAAGCTGACAAACGATTCATGTCAACGCAGTGTGCAACTAAAAGTATCAACAACGTATAGAGCTACCAAATGTTTTTAGTGGCTAAGTATTCGAAATAAACTAATGCACTTTTCCATGCTTTTTTAACTCATATCAAATATAGTCCCACGTATACAGATTAGGAATACTTCAGCAAAAAATTCTCTATAGCTATTTTTAGACACATGGAAGAGAACTGCCAAATTGGCTTCCATTTTCCCTGCAAGTAAGTACGTACGTAGTATAAATACATTGACAAATGGAATCGTAAACTCGAGATATTTATTAACATATTAACTAGACTGTACTAACATTCGTATTCATTCATTAGAAATATTCGTTAGAAAAATTAAACTGTGGAACATGGAAGCATCAAAATAATTCACAGAAATACAATTACTAGAATAAAACGGTCGCAGTGAAATGTAGTGATAATAGTAGGATTGTAATTATCGTATTATTAAAAATGCCTACCTACCTATCACCGTTTATAGTTATTTAGTACATCATAATAATAATGCTGTAGTATCTCTTGACACATGGGCCCAGTAGAATTTCCATTCATGTCTGGTAGCCATCAACCAGGATAGAATCATGATTGTGGAGAAATGCCGTGCAAAAGATATGACACACAGGTGAGAGCTGTCCAGTCAACTTGGCTTGACAAAGGAAACATGCAATTGTGTAATTGGTCATTAAAAGTTGTTTATTTGACATTATAAGTGCAATACTGACAACACATTACCCCACCGCAACGCATATACTAAGGTATGGCATATTTATAACGTAGCCTCCTAATTCCAATATCCACTGCCACCATCATACCCAAAAACCTAAACACTAAACCCATCAGCTAAAAGGACTCTGGCTAATTACCTCGTTTAAACCACAGTCTTTTCTATTATTTTTGATTCATATAAACCTATACAGGCTGTATATGTGTACAGCTAAATAATTTTTATTAGCAAAATAAACTGATATCTTATTTTGTGTATTTTATATAATGATCATTGCTTGTATAATTTTTGCCCATTTTTTCATTACTTTTTAAGCTTATTCTGAATAAGGAGATTGTTTCCTTAGAGGTAAACTGTGGCCTGAGTTCTGAGTTAGGAGTAATAAGACAGGAGTTGAGAAGAGGCCCTTTTTAGCTGCCAAGGTAGCTTTGTTGTTGATTAGGGAATACAATGGGAGAATATTACTATAAGGGAAGGTTGTAACGTATGTAATATACAATAAGTGTTGGTATGTCTCATATGGTGGCAACTTTGCGTAATGAGAATGAAAACTGTCTGTCTATCTGTCTGACGGTATGGTGTGGCAGTACATACACACAGGCAAAGTTGATGTACTCAACTTTAGTACTCTAATGGCCAAATGAGGGAGAAAAGGGAAGGCACAATAAAGGCAAGGCCGGAAGATGTCTGTCCGTCTTTTTTGACGAAGTTTTACTACACTGTTGTATATTGTGTTATAATAGGATTTGAACCCTTCGTATTATCAAGGCTAGCAAAAATTTAGATACATTACACTATGCGGAGACTATTCGACTAGACTCTCTGTATACTTATTCTGACTGACTCTCACCTTTGTGAAAAGTAATAATAATATAATAATATTATGTTCCTTTCTATCAATTCAAAATGAACATGACAGAAAACTCATCAGAGCCACACGGTAACTGTGAACTCAACACCATTTCGAGATATTCACAGCAGCGTGGTTTTCATTTCATCAAGAAGAAGTCAGCTAAAAGCGAAATGGCATAGAATGGAGCTTTACCTAGGCCCACGAGTTTGTAAATGAATGGATATTAGGTTTTAATAGGATGTGGAGCAAACGCTAATGAAACAATAAGAGTGGCAAATACTGGCACAGATGAGAGAGGGACATGAAACGTGCACTTCGTATTGTTGGAGAGACAGACAGGGTTTAAGTGGATGCTTGAAGTGGCCGAGTGTGTATTAAAAGAGCATTATGATATTCTTTCAGGTATAGTGAACTTGAAGAGACAGACATGACATGAAAGCGCAAATAAACTCCAACAAGACAACACAATGAAAAGAAAAAACACAGTAGAGGATAGGTTGACATTAAATTTTTCATTGGAAATACGGAGCATAACATGAATGTGTATAGCATTATATAGTGTGGAGCATTGTAGAGAGAGATAAGGCAGAGCCTTGGTGAAATTTAAGTAGTTCGTGCTAAAAAATCGTTGAAAACGATTGGGAAGAAGGGTTGGATGTCTGTGTGTGTAGTTAGGAATTTTAAAAGTCATTTTAATTTTGTTTTTTCCCTTTCTCGTGCCCACACATGTCCACTTACTCTAATACGAACTGATTCTGATAACGTCTAATTTCAATATTGGAAAATTATCTGCTAGCCCGTCGGGGCAAGGCAAGGCGATTGCAGTCAGTCAGTATAAAATAGTTACTAAAAGAAGGACATATATAAGCGCAAAAGGGATATAAACACACTGTGTGACCACTGTTTTTTTCCACCACCAATTCTTAGCTTGTCCCACTCAAAGTAAATAAATAATAGCAGTAAATACTCTTAACTAGAATTCTTCGTGTATTTTTTTCAGCGCTTGTGTCTTATCAGTAAAACCATAATTGATTCTATAAGGCATATAGTCTGTTACGCAATACATAAGTATACAGCTCTAGCCCGAAACGTGTATGCAATAATGTTGGTACACTATAGTATGGAATAGGAAGGGAAGAAAATGAAATGGTAATGAGTGCATGTATGCATACGTAAAACAGAAAAAACTGTCACATTTTCCATTACTAGTAGTTTGGCAGTCGATAATAATTAAATAATAATATAATATTATTGCCCATAAGTCATTTTTGCCATTGTGCCCTCCCAGACTGAGGTAGAATAGTTTCGGTTGCCTCATTGCTGTAAAAAGGCCATCATTACAATGGTCTGACTAGAAAGAGTTTCCATTTTTGATGACAGGCTGAAAAATCTCATCTATAAACTAGACGAGTCGCCATCATGATTCGATTAAAGAGAGCCACAATAAACTGTGTTCCTATCGATTTGTGTCAAGTACATGTCATCCCCTGTCACACACCACAAAAATGGATCGCCGTCCCAAGCCAATTTAGATATCAAGATTTTTCTATTATTCACATTCACACGCACACGTCTCTTTTCCGCTTCTGCCTTTACTACTCCGCTCCCACTCCTTATACCCGTAGTCATTCCACTCACACTTTAATTCTTTTTCAACCACTCACTGCCACACTATTACTTACTCCTGCTCCAACATATCGGTATCATTCACTCACTCACTCCTACTTTAATACCATTATTGCCTTTACAATATTACAATTCATGCCCTCTATTTTACTTAATACTGTCGTCATGTGCAGCAAACAACTACCACTGCGGCTACACAGAACACACCACCACACCACACCACACCACTCTCCACATTCTATTTACAACTATACACCATAAAAAACAACCAGAACTAAATAACTACTATTGCTCCGACCATTAGTCCATATTTCTACACCACTACTACAATTTCTCAGTTACATATTTGTTTTCGTTACGGAGTCTCTTTTTGTCATTTCTATCACCAATATTACATTATTGACAGCCTGTCCTTTTCATAGACCCCACCACCATACCACCACAATCAGAATAGCACCACCAACTAGTAATACTATGTGCACACTACACCAGTTCTACACAAAAACATTCACTAACTTTTTTTTCTCAAGTTGGTTCGATTCTGTCACTATAGAGTTGAGTAACGAATACTAGTAGTTACCTTGTAGCGACATTTTCTGACAATTTTCATATAACTCACCTAATGTTCACCTTTTCGCTCTACACTACGACATACAAAGAAAAATATTAGGCAGACGAATTGTGTGACTCGAAATGTCATTTGTAACTATACTCGAATGAGTAACCTAGAGCTATAGAGCTACTCGATCAAGTAATCATGTTATGAGCAGTACTAAGTAATAGAGAAAATGCATGCTAATAAAATATGTATCTCAATAGTAGAAGTTGCTTTTGTATTGTATAGCCTTTGTGTAAAGCCTCATTATTTTGATACGTATTAACATGAAACCAATAGAATCACAGCCAAAGACAGTAGTACCTAATTGTAGTAATAGTTGTACGGTATATAGTAACAGTAAATCCACAGAACTGGTCAGGTAGACCAACGTTCGCCTTTATTAATTAATCCTTCATGACACATACAAGCAACAAACCCTTGCTTTTCCACAACTTAAACCTGACAATAATGTTCTCTTGACACATTTGATATTTTTATTAGCAAACTTATTGAATGCTATTAACAAATGGAAGGAAAACAAAAGGAAAAGGGTAAAATATTGCCTTGATTAATGATTACACATACAACTACTCTATTTACACACCGCTGTCACACAGTAGTCATCCACGACTTTATATGAATAATTCTAATAACTAATTCGACAAATTTTTTATATTTTATGCTATGTAAGTGGAAATTTCAAATATGGATGTACACTAACACGCTATATGAAGCATACTACCTATACGCAAATGTATTTTATTCTATATTTGTAGCATTGGTATTTTTACTTAGGTATGTATTATGTATTTTTACATGCAAAACATGGTTTTTCAATTCCAAGGCACAAGTGTAGATTGTGTTTATATTTGTTAATTCTTGTACATTTCCAATGCTAATATTAATAAGTGTAATAATAATAAAATAATAATAAGCATAAGATAATGTGGGCTAGAGTTGTGTTGTTGTGTGTGCATGTTGTTGTACAGAGATATGGTAGAGCTTAGAAGTTAGAATAAAATGCCGACAAAGAGGTTGTAGTTTGTTATGGACTGATAGCCTCAGAGCTGAGAAGAGCCCTCATCTCTTGCGTACTTTGACAAAGTTTGGTTGTAGGGATGTACATTAGAACGTTATATAGAATAAGGCTGAGTAATCTCCGAAGCCGTGCTGAGAACGTCAATAATCTCATTCTTATAATTCGGCTGAGCTGCTCATTCATTTCTATTTAGTGCTGTTGTAGCAACAAACGTTTTCTTCTTGCTCACTGAGTCAATAGGTTCTTGTGAATAGTAATTGAGTAATGAGTTGCCCCATTGTTAGCAGATACTCACAAGATTGTTGTTTTTGTTGACGGTGTACGTAGGTGCTGCATGAATACTGCAATTTAAATACATGTGAACGTACGTACATACTTGAGCGTTCATATGCAAATTTGAAGTTGTAAACATTTGATTGGGTGTTGGTCGTTCTGGTATTTATATATGTAGCAATTAGTTGTATTGAAGTGTGTTATTGTTATTACTAATAAGGTGCGTAATGATATTACATGTAGGTCGATGGTCATCTAATGACCTGCAATCAACTATTTATTGCGACCATCGTACTAAAATAATAGTCATAAATTAGTCTGAAAACTGATTTGAGATCAGTTCAAAGATAGCAGCAAATTAATGAACGCCTATATTGTATGTGAATTGAAATGATAAGAATGATGTATGTAGTTTACTTAGCTATAAAATAATATTTTATTATTACCTACTGAGCTAAGTTGCAGAACTACTACTTGAACTACTACTACTAGTGTACGGTTCATTGTAATTGTAAGTAACTGTTGCATTGCAAGAGAGTAATAAACATTTCTAATCTGGTAAGTGTATTGTATAAAGATATTTCATAAAGAGGAGACACACATGACAATAATTGATAAAGATAACAATGTTATTATAACATTAAGAGTGTGCATACAACAATAGGGAGATTTGCATGATATAAGTTGGAGAAGGAGTAAAGTGGTATGTGTGTAGTATGTAGGAACATGGTGTGTTGTGTGTGTGGCTTTTTTCAGAGTGTATACTATTTGTTCTCCTTTTCCCATTTCCAACTCTCAACTTGCCTGTCTAACCAGTCATTGAAATATTTTGGCTCCTTTTCCATGTTTTACGAATCTACATAACGTCTTAATAATACGATTGCCAATATTATGAGGCTATAGTACACCTTGTGCACACGGACAACTCTATATAGGCACAAAGTTGATTATGATATAACCCTCGTTGTATTTCTTCAAAAGTTGCTGTTTATTATTACTAGATTGTCTTTTTGCTTATTTATTTGCCACTGGAATTTCATTGCAGTAGTAGACTCAATTACTGCATTGAATACGGTGGTGGTGGGTAGTAAAAACAATCAAGTTGTCGACGCACGTAGGGAGGTTGGCCTCGACCAGGACAGGCCACCACAAACAGCTCGATTTCCTGCAACAATACACTCACTTACTACTACAAGTGTATAGACCACTACGGTATCTCCATATACATGAAGACATGCTTTGCTTGGCAATTATCATCATTCGCACTCGAAAACACTATCCATGTATATATTCCTTCTGATCTGCATCTCATCAATCTTGCCTCATGATCTTGCACAAATGGATATACCTTCCAATCTCATTCCACACAGTCATAGCTTAAACATGAAGGTCAATTTTCTTCAATAGCCTGATAACTACATGATTTCATACCGCCATCATCATACAACTTTTGCAAACAATGTCTATCATATCATAATAGTATTTAGACGTGCTCTCTACAACTTTACATATTATGCATCAGGTGTCCAAATACAAGCCACATCACAATAGCAAATTATTTCATCTAAATGCATAATGTGTTTTTATTCCGCGTATACTCACTCTCACCTATATCAATCTATCTCTACAATATGCTTGAAACTTGAAACATACTAATTTGTGAAAAATTATACTACAAATAATGCTAATTTTTAATACAACCAATACCTATATCTTTATGACTAACTATTAGAAATATTTCTCTGTAGATTCCGACTCATGCATTTAAATTCTAATTTCATATTTAATGCTTTACACTAATAATATATTAATGATCATTAATAAACTAGGATTGTTGTAAATATGTGAACATTCTTGTTTACGATAAATAGATAAGCACTTTTAGAAAAGTTGGATTTGAAAGAAATTTATAGCTAAACTCAGGGAAAAGAAGAATATTTCAGTTTAAATGTCAAATACTGAGATACTGTTGATTTATGGTTGAAATGGGAATAATAAAGAGAATTGAATTCTGCGTGCTACTGTAATAAGACACAGAGAGTAAAGGAGACAAAATGAAACTAAAACTGAGTGTATTGTAATTGTTAAGATTGTGGATGGATTTTGAG
Organism: Pogonognathellus longicornis; assembly: GCA_034694085.1. Lineage (NCBI taxonomy): Eukaryota > Metazoa > Arthropoda > Collembola > Entomobryomorpha > Tomoceridae > Pogonognathellus > Pogonognathellus longicornis. Next base: position 2,609 of record JAQFYB010002182.1, on the reverse strand, counting down.
TAAAAGTAATAGTTGACGGATTGGTTGAGTGGTTTAGTGTATTTATGAAAGAGTGGAATAAGGCAGTAGTTAGATATTGGAGTGGAAGTGTTGGGGCTTGTGCAGCGACGCAGAGAGCGTTTGGTGGAAGTTGGCTGGTTGAGGGATGTAGGAAGATGCATCTGTCCGTGGAAAGAAGTTCAGGTCTGGCTGATCTAAGTATGTGGGATTTAATTCTAAAAATCTGAAGACGTAAACCTTTGTAAGAAGAATTAATGGCAGTACAGATATTAGAGATACTTGTGTACGAGATGCGGAGCCTTGGTTTGGTTAATCTGCACTCTTAGCGCTTGCACACAGACAGACAGACACACACGGGAGAAAGAGAGGCACACTAGTCTAGTGAGCACAATGCAGCTAATTTTGGTTCGATTGACTGGGATTTTTACTCGATTAGAGGATATCTGAGAACTTCAAACAAAGCCGCAAAGTCGGGATGAAACGTTAAATACTTACTTATGGAGATTTTCACCTGAGGGGTCAATTATTTTGACTGCGGCTGTAAGAAACTAATCAAGAACACAGTTTATGTATGTATGCATACGAGCCACACAACTTTTACTCGATCAAAACATGCCTTGCAAGCTATCCATCTGTCTACTCTACATATAAAACTGGCCTCTCAGTTCACAAAGAGATGTACATAGCCACAACACAACAAGAACAACACAACATACGTTCCATTACACTACAACAACGGAAATACTGCACAACAAAACAACACAAACACAACGTACATGAATGTGGATCTCACATAATATTTATACTTACTCGTACGTAACGACTCTATATCGTTACATAGGTACCTTTTCCACAATCAACCTTACAATAAATTCGTAAGAATGGGCAAATTGTTTTTTACGACCATGTTGCAGCACCAGACTGACTCAGTGTGTGTTTGTGAGTGTGAGAAGGTATTTTCTACATGATTACTACTACAATCCACTTATATGCCTACTCGCAAATGTATTTTGCTGGCAGTTACAAATATGTCAATTTTATAGCGGTGTGCTCGAACTAATAGGAATAAATGCATTTTGTGTCTCAGTGACAAGATACATATTGTGTGTATTATATTATATGATGACACACAGGAGTCTATTTTGCTCAATGAAATGCATTGCATGCTACAAAGGACGCAATTTATTATTTGATTCAATCTTATTTGGCAAAGGGTGTTAGAGAAAGGCCAATAAAAAGAAATCAATCCACTATTTCAAGTGATTTATCAGGATACACGAAGCGCATAAATAAACGCGTTGACAACCACCGACAGTCGAAATTGAGAAATATTTCTGATCATTTCCGACAGTCAGTCGACTACTATTGTATTTGTTTTCCTCTCTAAAACCATCAACGCAGCTTTAGCCAAATTGATTCCTAAGACCTGATAAATTATCCCGTGTCGTCACGACAAAATCTACAGCATTGCAAACAAATGAAACGTCACCCCTGACAGACACCACAGATTCCCTTCCATTAGCCATTTAGCCAATATATTCGTATTTATTCGATATTTAAATTGTCGTTCCCGACTCCAGTCCACAAACTCAACCGTTTCCCGACATTCACTTCAAATAACAAATAATGTACAACCGTCGAGCCTCTATTAACCCAAAATAGACAATCCCTTGACTTTTCATGATCCTTTTTAACTTTTTATGGCTCAAGACGAAAAGGAGGTGGAACTTGTTTCATCGATATATATTATCCGGATACGACTACCACTACCACTGCAGTTAGTACAACGTGGCTATTCTCGGTCCGTATACGCTCAACACTCACCCACTGCCACTACCACTATGCACTCCGTACTGCACTCCCATTACAACACTGCGTCGTCGTCATCCTCAATCCTCATGTACACCAAATATATACCAGCAAGATGCAATATTATACCAAAACAACCCTACACCTATATCCCTTCTATTAGACCATGTAAAAAATAAAAGTTCTATTCAAATCCTACTACAAAATACTTTCGACTAGACGCTCAAGAGGGATCCTGTTTTTTCACTCACCACAAAACGCTCTTGTATTCCATTGGTGCTACTGTGTTGATTTGCTCTTCTACACATCTGCCTTTACAAGCAATGCATTGCATAGCTTCACCCAGAGACTACCACACTTCTAGTACCCTAAATACTTATACCAACTCCACACAATATTCACGAAAAATTTACTCAACTATAAACCTATCATTTCATTACATTATTGCTTAAATATAAATAATCAACCTTTATACATAAATGCTTAACTTTTCAAAATATACATTTATAATTTATGTATTACTAATTGCTCTTAAATTTTAATACCAAGCCCTGGTTTTTTATGAAAATTCACATGAAATTATTTTATAGTAATATTTAGGTAGTAAATGAAAATATTGATAAATGCGTCAGAATAAGACTCAGTTCTTAAAGATTTGATAATTTACCCGACCGACACAACCGTAACGGCTTCGTACATAACCGGTACCGGCGCGTAGGTAAAGGCGGAGTTAATAAACGCCGCTTTTTTATGTACCGAATATGTATGTATGATATGTACAGATTATGTACTGGTTGGAT
>JAQFYB010002181.1:0-26342 GCA_034694085.1 Pogonognathellus longicornis | reverse complement strand
CATCGTATCGATAGCTCATCGTATCGATAGATCATCGAACCGATAAACGCTTATCGATACATCGATAATCAGTACTATTTTCAATACAATAGCTTTTCATATTAACCAATAAAAAAACATTAAGTACCTGTAGATAAACGTTTCAAAAATATTAAATAACAGGGAAAGTATATTAAAGGCCACTTACACCATAACCTTGGAATTGAGATTAGGTATATAAAAGTTTACCTAATGAATGCTTATTGTAAGTACTGGCGTCTAATAAGAAATAAACTTTCAAAGACTGAGTTGTACTAATAGGTAGGCTTCATGAGGGTGCTGCATCTATAAGGTGAAAAACAAAATATTAATTTGCAAACTGTTTCATTTATTACGCAGCAGATGAAGATGAAGGTGAGCCAAAAGTCAAGGTTAGGCAAGTGACTTAAGTGATCATTTCAAAAGCTTTCCAAGACCTAGTAATTAGCTACATTATAATTTCCATAGACCATACACAACAGTTCTATACGATTGTTGCTTGATTCATGCACTTGATTAATCTCAAAAGCTTATATAGACAGCAGATTAATATTTGTGTAAAGTAAACATTTCTAAGTACCACGATAGAATGACTATTATAACTAAATAAGCATATACATAAGTCTCAAAGCAAGCGTTGGGTTTCCACTTTCCAGTTCCTAGTAAGTATATTGCATTGGATCTATCACTGGTTTAGATAAAGTATAATTTCCTTTTGTCAATCGCAAATACTAATAAATATTGCGAAGTTTCCTTTTAGTAGTATTTGGTATAACAATTTCCTGCTTAACCTAGATCAACAAAAATTGTTGATAGTTCTGGATCTGCTCAGATGTCATTTCCTTTGCATCAACTCTCTTCCGACAAATCTTGCAAAGCTTCATTATTCCATGTCGGTAAGTATCCCAGCCTAAGCTAAAGGCTTTTCCTTTCTTCGAAATTCGACCTACACAATTATATTGTGTTCTCCGTATACTGATTGACGCCAACCGCTAAACCTATACCTCACAAGTAAACAAAGTATTATGTTAGTGTAGCACTTACCATTACACTTACAAACAATCTATACTTTATTAGTTTTCTAACATAATTCAGCCAGCGAGTTATGTTTCTCGTTACGTTATACAATGATTGAATTTACTGTGGTGGTTGTGTACAGTTAAGTAACCAGCGATTTCTTACAAGTAAATCCAATTAATATGTCGTGAACTTATCATGCATGTAATCTCTAATTACTTAAATGGATTAACCTACATATGTAATGCACTTTAGAGAGTATAAGTTACAGTAAGTCAAATATCATTGAAATTATCACATGGCCAATTAAAGACTGCATCTTAAGTAGATGACTTACAAAATGTTAGTTTTGCATTTAGGATTATTGCTTTCGCTCTCTACAAGCTTGCACATTGTCGGTTGACTTTATTCGGGGGTTTAAATCTCATGGCCATCCAATTTTGTGTCCGTTTATTTGTCAGCAGGCCGAGAAGAGGTAGGAAGGTCGTCATTCGTTTGAAGTAATATTTGTTTCATTATCTTTACGTATATCATAAATGGTTTATTCATCTTTATGGCCAATATGAGCATAGCATACTAGTAGAGAGTGTTTGTAATTTGTAAAGGCAGTTAATATCAGCACCCTTACTAATGCAAAATGGTAATAAACGCCATTCTCAATAAACAACTTGGAAACTCTGTTAACTCAGGCAGAAAACTCATGCTGAGCTCACTGCGTAGCTCACAACTCCATTTAAATACTCGTAAAAACGCTAATACTCACCTTTATTGTCGTTTATAACGAAATACTCACGAGTCTCATTCAGGTGCCCATTATATATGCCTAGTACTACGTCAACGTATAGCTTTCAGTTATCTATTTATTAAATATGATGAAAAGGGTGGCTTTACTTCCAATAAGCCTCAGTCAGAGCTCCATATTTCATGAAGTGTAATAATTTCAGTCTTCATGTCCATCTGACCACAGAGCACTATGAGCCATCCATACAGATGCGTTTATTATGCACATTTCCCCTTGCTTGCACACAGACTCGTCCAACTGTCTATACAGCACAAAACCCACAAAGAGCGAGAGAGCGGAGACCATCCTCATCATTCCATCACAAGTGATGTGTAATCTGTACCTCGCAAGGTAGACTCTGTGCATACGTTATTTTACTAAAGCACATGGCAGTAACATCTGAATCAAGCCGTGTATTAATTGTAAAGCCAGTTTCTATTGTGTATAGAGTCCACAGTAGAAAAATTACACAGAAATGCAGATGTGTCCTATGCGTTTCCGTTTAGTAAAAGTCAGCTCAGCGAAAACATCAACCTAAACCAATTCCAAATCGTTAACAGCCTACTTTTACACCACGTTCCTCACCTAAACACATAATTGCCTACAGATAGGAAAAAATGCATAGATTCATAATTTACACTCTTTTACACATAGACAATAAAATTACTTATGTATATGCATGCGTGTAACTGTGTGTGTTATAAGTACTAGAGATAATACAGTTGCACATTTTAATGGGCAACGGAGAGATTTTTTCTTGTACTATGCTTGAGCACACTACAACTAAAATATTACCATTATTACTGTAGTACATAATAAATGCAGATTTCCGTTCAGGATGGTGTGGTACGATGCGATGGTGTGGTAGCAAGGAACCTCTAAGAATGAAGAATAAAAGTATTGTTGTTACGTCCTACTTCGTAGGAACGCATTGTGCGCTGTACACAACACAACTACCGTTTATTACTACCTACGTACGTCCAAGGCATTCAAAATAGAGATGCAGGAAATCTAAATAGTAATAGACAAATCCTGAGTTTAACAATAAAAGCTGATGTTTTGTCGATAGGATTTGGCGAGGGTTGTGTGATGTTGATGGTGATAGCGATGCGATGATTGTGAATGGTAAACCGAGAATGGAGTTTACTTTACTCTCTTCAATTTCACTCTGTCTGTGTGGATGTAAATAAAAATGAACGTAGTAATGTGTGTTCATGAGTTGAGGATATTGAAATTGAATGCTTTATTCCCTCCTCATCCTTATCTTTACTTTTACTGTAAACCCATTCACTCTTTCGTACGTTGCTCGTACGCTCGCTCTCTTCTGTGTAAATGTAATATGCACTTCTTGCGTTGTATTGCATTACAAAAATGTTCAGAATAGTGTTATGTCAACGATGAGCCTATAGAAAGAAGACGAGTGGATTGAATTGAGTTTTCACTGTACAGTTAAAGCACATGATTTTTTATACTACACATACGTTTTATAAAAGTGTTCAATGTATGTATAAGTGTGAGCATCTGGCTAGCAGAAATGTTCTGTTGGGTTCGTCTGCTACACCCAACCAGACTCTCTATGTCAGTTTTCAATCCAAACCAAAGCAAACAATAAGACCTTATGGATATGTGCACGTATATGCAGTTAACGTAGTTTCATGTGCAACATGTACGAGTAATATGAGAGATACAGATAAGTAAATACAACTACATACATACAACGAGCACACATGCACAGAGCTTGTTTTTGGACATATACAACCTAAATGCTCGAATGTAGTAATATGAAAGCTGATGCAAATGCAATACAACAATTGTACGTACTTATACAATTAGTTTTCGCTTTTTAAAGATGCAGATGGATGTAACACACTCACAATGAGTGTACGTTGACACACACTTAAAAACAAAACTATCGAGTATGTTCTGTTCATTGCCCTTTAAAATGATTAGGATTTGGAATGTGAGTTGTGAATACAGACTGAAATTAAAGTGTGATTTTAAGATTCCCCTAAGAAATACCACGCAATTCCAGTATCCATATAAATACATATAAGTATATATTATTATGTCAGTTTACATGCAAACGAATGTAGTTGTAAAATGCAAAATACCAAGTATCGTACTTTTTACATTACTAAAATAATCCACTGCATTGCTTGAGCATTTATGATACGAAGTGCCAGTAAAATGCCATAGTTAAGCTTAAGCCTTTCAGTTTCATCAAGACCCTGTGCAGCAAAGCAAGTCGATGTACTTTCAGCGTTGTTGGGTGCTGTCAATTTATAGCGTTTGTTATGTCAAGCCCTGCTACGGTGCTGAAAGACGAAAGACATGATAAGATATAATTCTAACTTCGCTCTGTGTGCTGTAATCACATCACGCCAACAATAAGTCAGCAATGTACATAATATTTGCTACGTTACTTACCCATGGATTACATTGCACACCTCGGCTCGGCGACGAGACTTATGGGTAGTGTGCTTTTAAATACCGTAGCAGTAAAGCCAAACGTATGTCGAGGCATTTATTCATGACTTGAGGAGAAATATAGAATAAATATTTTGACATCAGCTCATTCCTTTCGTGAGACTACGACTAAGATAATTACACACTAAATAAAGTCAGGCCATAGACCAGAGCATTCCAAATAATATTCTTACACTACACTACTTACACTGCACCAAAGGCCGGGTTATTTATTTTATCATTTTTCTATATCGTTCGTTCTAGGGTAATAAGGTATCGTGCGGAATGTTTTGAGCATTTTAGACATCCTAGTACCTACTGCACCGTGAAAATATGTCCAACAGTATCATGTTTCCAAAAGTCGGCAATAGTATAAGTGTAAGTGTGTATTCCATAATATTATTATTATGTACTTGGCTAAATATTTACCATAACGTAACACAAAGAGAGCTGACTATACTTTCGAGTGTCTCCCTTCAACATAAGAATTTTTTAGTGAGTGAATGTATGAAATGTATACGCTTTAATACAGGGAGATAGTTCTAATATTTAAGCTGTTAGTTACGTTTAAACAAAGCATTTCATTTTTTATCTCGCACCCAAACCGTCCAACAACGTTATCTAAGTATAATACACCAAAATTCGTATTGAAATAGAATACGGATTACGGAAAATACGCTTCAAAACCTTATTGCATTTAAATCAGCCGTTTGCAAGCACCAAGACTCCCCTATGTCCCTCTAATACAAACTTTAATCTTTTAGTAAGTTTACATTGGCCTGTATCGTATCGCATGTTGAATTCATTGAGAGAGTGATGTTGTGTATGTGTTGTTTAGTTCCTCGTGTTTATACTACGTGTTTACTTTGCCTGCGTTATCTCTTAGTTAGTCGAAAGTATAAAAATACGGATAGCCACACGAACGGAGGATTTTTCTTTGGGTGACTTGAACATGGACTTGAATGATAGGAAATGGATAAGTGATGTGGTCGTGTCCACGTAGATAAGATTGCGTGAGAATTGTGCGGAAACGAAAATAAAGAGAGTAAATTGTACGTAAAGTGTGCAATAGTGCAATAAACAGACGTATTTCTATCCCATTTTGTATACACATATAAAATGAGATAGAAAATATTGTTTGAATTTCCTAATAAGGAATCTATTAGTAAGTTGTAGTGGAAATCCTGAAGGCTTTTATATAGGTAGTTTTGTGCATAAGAAAAAGTGATACCTTTAATTTAACACATAGGTAGCTTAGAATATTATTTCATAGGTGTGTAGTGCAAGTACTTCACTAACGCTGTTAATGTGAGTGTTGGTTATGTTATACTACATTATACATACACATACAGGACAGGACAGACGGCCTGTTGAAGTTTCACAGTTGTATATGTGTATGTGTGTGTTTCTATGTGCAAGGTATACGTTGGTTGTTTCACGTTAACATTGCTTTAGCTGTAGAATGAGAAAAGGGGATGGAGGGAAGACAGCGGCTCTTGCATCTGTAGGTTCAGTAGAGCTTTGGCCGTTGCACAGAGAACTTGACGGAGGCATACGTTTCGTTTCTTCTGAAATCTTAAGTAAAGTGTGTAAAGTTTGCATGGGTTTCCATTGTGTGAGCTCGAACATCTTACATACAGAAAGTTGGGTAGAAAGACTACAGTGTTGTATTTAGCAAAACGCAGACAGTGAAGTCACCAGCAATCTTCTGTCGCGGTATCCTTGCCATTATATTATCGGCATAGCTGTTTATTATTGTGAGTGAGTAAGACTACCACATACTGTGTCCACCTCTACGAAGCGACAATAAAGCATACACAGCTAAACTTAAAGAAAAATTCATCATTCCATACAAGGCTGTCTCGAAATACCTAGCCAAACATAAAGATCACTTCCCATAAATAACAATCAATTCCCTTAATAATCAACTGTTGGCTTTAACAGTTATACACCAGTTGACAGGAGTGTGAAGGAGCATTAAGTAAAATGATGTGATGTGACTGTGTCCACTGTGTCATCGTATTGAACGTGTATTCCAATTGGATGTTTAAGAAAATTCAAATGCGTGTCTATAACAGAGACTCTTCTGTCCGACTGACCAGTCCTTCTATGTAAGCCTGTATTAAGGAAAGGTGAATGCTGGGATTCTCATGTTCTATACTGGTATTAATATACTCTGTATATCTACTGTATAATTTAGCAAGAAATCCAAAAGAGATCCGTTAGCACAGTTATAACCATCGTCTGCTGCCATTATAAGTGAATGGAAAGCACTTAATTGCAAGTATCATCCGATCACAACAAAAACGCTAACAGTTGAATTGAAACTGAAATCTTGTTCATAATACTGCTGCTAGTAGTAATACAGTGCAACGTTTGAAAAGGATTACATTTTTAAAGAGGGCTAAAGCTCTAGAAATTAAAGTGGAGAAACGTATAAAATATAGCTATACTATTACAATTACATGCTAACTGTATAATCTGATTTTAGTTGCATGTGATACGTTCCTCGGCCAATTCAATGAAAAATCTAATAGCAGTTGTACTAAGGCTATGCGTTTAAAATTGCCTTGTGTTATATTCACATACACACACATGTAATAGTGCATTAGCATTCGTGAAAAAGAGATAAATGGTACTGTATATATCTTGTATCACTATCGTTTAATCGCTGACCCGGAATATTGACAAGAAAACGTGCACCAAGAAACAATACATACAATGAGATTATTGGCAACAATTAGTTTTCAACGGAGCCCTCTTAGGAAATCTCATTTGAAGAGAAAGATAAATAATACTCCTGCTGCCCTACAATAAATCCTGAGTTTCTTTTTCCTCGCCTATTATACTACGCTCCTCATCAACAACATCTGTCATTCATTTTATTTTGTTCTTGCGTTAGTTTTTTGTCTTTATTGTTTGTGTTGTGTGCATTGAGTTAAGTTGTTCAGAGTAGATTGAGAGCTTCTCAATCTCTCTTCGTTTATTTCATTCCTTTGCGGTTATTTGGATTTATTTACACTGGGAAAACAACAGAAATATATGGGTGTCATGAGGCTCCGACTTGAAAGTAGGGTAAGTCCGTCTATTCATTCATTTATTATTTCATTGTGTGAGTTGACTCAAAGAGATGGGGATGTCGATGTGGGTAAGCTAAATAACTGACGCACATATACACGTATCGCTTTTTACGTGTCCTATAATACTATGCTGTATAGGTGATTTAAGCAATAACAATCAAATCTGAATAAGCTCTGCGTATAGAAAAAGTCTTAAGCAGACAATAGTTATTATGCAGTGTTCGACATTTATTTGTTAGTTGGCTTATCTATAAGCATTCTTATATGTGTTTGTGTCCTTGTACGTACATTCTGAATTGCTAAACTGTTAATTGGTTTCAATATTATTTGTTCACTCGTGCAAGACATCATATTATACTTATTTCCATACTACACTTAGTTTACTTTTACTAAAAGGAGCACACCTGGGTTTACCTGGCTTGTCAAGTCAAATTTGATGGAATAATTTAAGTACAAAGTAATCATGTATGTATTTATGTAAGTGAACGTTGTATGTACCTACCTACTACAAGAGTATACCTAAAGAGTCTGCTTTTTAGAAATATAAACCTTTGTATCATATACTGTCTAAATAACATATGCAGTGCATGTAGACGTAGACGAGTACATACACACAGACGAAATCTTGAGTTTGTTGTGGAGCCACACACATTTCCATTGAACCAACATGGGAATTACTGCTGGAAAATGTACACACGCTAGTTTTGTCATGTGTCACTTAAAATTGCAAATTAAATTGCATATTACAGACTGGCACTCGTTCTTTCGCGATGACATGATGCATTATGCGAGAGATGGTTAATTTGTCGTGCAGCGTGTATTGCATATTAGATTGCATTGCACCCCCATTAATTTAAACACAATTGTTAAAATCGTAGTGTATTGTACACACTTGTAATATTAGATACCTAAATACTATACACATTATGTACCTACATACAATAGTCACTTACTAAATATAGACATGCACTTCCCCTTGCTTGCTTTGTTTGTCATGTAATTTATACAGCTTTACACAAACTCGTAATTGTTAGAATGAAATGAATGCATTTGATATATGGATGCGTATCTTATGCGGTTTTGAAGTAAATGCCTATCATTGTTTACGTGAGATGAAAATATTTCTCATGAAATATATGAGACTCTATATATGCCCACATTAATTAACATCAGGGAAGAATTTAGGTTACAATCTCATTAAAATGTTGAAATGAGAGAAATATGACTGGCAAAGGCATGATCTGTTCTGAGCGATGAGATTATTCTAGGCTAATGTTCTTTTAAACGATCCTCGTTTCGCCAAATTATATAATAAATGTTTACCTCCCGCATTGTTTTATCACCAAACAAACACACGGAGCCTCTGTCTATATTATTATGCTGTCACTCTGACAGTGTCTTGTCGTGTCATCATCACCTTTACCTTGTTTTACAATTATCACTAATGCGCCCTAGAAATACTTTTGTTTGCAACCAACTGGAACGCTTCATGATTTTGGTCACATAACTGCAAAGCATTACCGCAATTAGTCAGTAAAGCACACGAAAAGAAACCTTTCGTTTATATTACGAAATACCTAAGCTATACCTAATTCTGTTATATTTAACTGCATTTAGATAACCATGTTAGATTAATATTTACTTAATGTTATAGTATTGAAATAGAAATACAATTGTACACTATAGGTATGCATACTCCTATCTTGCTTTAATCTTGCGGTATAAAGTGGAAATAGAATAGAATGCTTTTAAGAACAAACACAATTAGGTTGTTGAAGGTGGCTTGAAGAACAGTACTATATAACAGCATCGCATGATTAGAGAAGCAAATGGAAAATAGAAGTCAAATGAGTGAATGAATTCTATTTGAATTTGTTAATAGTTTTCCTATCACAATTGACTTACTCTGTACTACTAAGATTTACTAATTAGTCAAGCCGAGTCATCCACAGAGCTTTGCGTTCTAAAGTCCTCTCGTATTTTCTCTCTCATCATCACCAACAAATGGAGTCTAATGAGTTATCTTGTCTGTTGTGAAGGGGAAAGAATGCTCGATGTAAACTGAAGGACCTTAAACTAATTAAGACAGTAGTAGGACAAGAGTGGGCTTAACGTGAAATTCATTTTGAGCTATACATAGAAAACTGTGAAGGTTCAGACCAAATCAACACACGCTATGAAACAAGTAGTTTAAGTGGTAGGTGGTAGAAGTTGTAGTTTGTTTTGATCCGACAGATCATTTATAGAGATGCTTATCCATTAGCATCTCCCACAGAGAAATATGTAATACCAATTTACCAATATGTAGCTGCGTGTCATTTAATCACTCAAATATTGGGTGAATGTAGATCTATGTACTACAGTTGTGGAAAGAGCCTCTCATAACTTGCATGCATGAGTGAGCATAAATTAATTAAATACTTCTCTGGCAATGGATTCAATGATATTTAGTTACCAGTTTACATACTACGTGTGTGGAGGAGCCTAGATACATTCAATTACACTAATCTGCATAATGCCATACCTTAGATAAGAGTTTAATGTGTAGTGATTGTAGAATTAATATGTAAATGTGCCATAATTATGTATCATATATTTTTGATTACATGTTGTAATCTAAATCAATTCTAGCTTTGGAAAAACACTTTAGACCAAACCTGTCCTACCCAAGTTCGTCAATTAATTGACGTTTCAGAGTAATAATGACACACGTCTAAAATGAATTCATGATTTTTAAGCTAGGTACTTTAAGACATAAGACTCATAAGAGGTAATTATTTCAAATAATTCCACCCCTTCACACTAAAGGTGCATGATACTTATAGCAGATATTTAAATTAATAGCTAGTGCTAATGGACTAACTATTTTGAATTACGAAATTCTGGGTTAAAGTACGAATAGGTACGTTATGAATGAGATAGCATCAGAAATAGAAGGGAATAAAATCTCAACCATTCACTATTTGAGAGAGTTTCTTGAAGAATTCCAGGAGAGTGAGACGGAGAATTATTTATATGTCGTAACTGGCTGGAGCGTTCCTTTATGTGCAAAACTATGTTTAGACAAATAAGTTCATTCTATTGATGTTGAAACCTTTCCACATGAACCCATCCAGTCTTCCTGGTCCTGGAGAAAGAAGAAACGTGACACCAGCAAACTATGTGTATACCTAGATATACACATAATACTTTTGTGTATAAACCGCTCCAGACTTTTACTCCGACGTTTACTATCTGGCATGAAATATATGTTGTAAACTCAATTTCGCAGGTCGTAAATTAAACTCGGTGAGAAGATTTATAAAAATAAATTGGAATTCCTCATTGTACTCGTTGGATTGAATTTTTGAAGAAGGAATTTGTCCTGCGTTCCCTAAGAGAGTACAATGAGCCGAGCCGCGTGTAGAATAGAACTTCTTTAGATGAAGAGTCATTGAATGAATGAAAGTCACTTGAGTGTTAAATGCCTTGCTGCTTCAGTAAATTAGTACATAACTAGTTAAATAAATAAAGTTGGTTTTACTGTGGCACTTAGCGTGTTCTCAATTTTATAACTCAACAAAACTACACAACACATATTATTCATGCATTTGTCAAGCAATGCAGTGCAAGCAAGCAACGCAAGGATGATGAGATAGAGATGAGATTGAGATGACTCAATGAGTGCACGCTCATAAATCTCAAACTGAGTAATCTCCTTTGTACAATAATAACAACTTTAGTAGTCAGTGTTTATTATTAGTTCTTTCATCTGCTCTGCTGTATAATCACCAACATTTCATTGCACAATCCTGACCAAAAGAACTCAAACATTCTTGTTTGAATTTACAATAAGTCTATTTTAAGTTTACCTGTATAAGAGGCTTAGTACTACTTGTAGTGTAGTTAGAGGTATTTATGTGATTAGCACGTTAGTGTCATATTTGATGTTTTCACACTCACACACACACACGTATCATACACCACCAACCTATTTAAAAGCATTTCAAACATAAATCACACAAACATAAATAAATAGTAAAGTATATCACGGTGTTTATTATATCACGCTGCATTGAGTACGTATTGTATGTAATGTATTGCATTGCGTTGTGTGTTTGTATTTTGTATTGCATAGTTTATGTTGTATGTACATACGTTTTTCTTTGGAAGTGCTAAGACTGGAAGGAATTTATTATTTCTGATGCTGACAGAAAGAAAGAATGAGATAGAGAGAGAATGTTGGTTAGCTCATATATGTACTCGTAGAGAATTCAATTCATTTATTATTTGTGTTTTATTGAAATATTATGCACTTGACTCGTTCTTCTGGGAGTACAGTGGTCTGGTCTCTCTGGGCTGACCATTTGAAAATTATTTGTGTATTTATTATGTATGAATATCATTACAATTGAACAGATGATGATGGCATGAGGACAGCCTGGCACACACATTTTAACAATGCACAGCCGCCTTCACACTCTAATTTGAATTTCAATAGATATCCATACAGACAGATACTATGTAGGCCGTACGTACAGTACGCTCGTCGTATATTATACACTTGTTCTTTAAGAGTTTGCTTACATTAGATTAAATTATATGTTGAATGTGGTTTGGCCAGACAAGTTAAAAGTCTTTATTTTCTTCAACTTTTAGCTAGTTACAGTTATACTTAGGTTAGTTTGCAGAGTGAAGAATATTTACTCTTGTCCTTTGTAAAAATTATTGTTGTTATGAATGTTTTTGCGTGGTATGTTTTTCTAGTTCATTTATGTATATTTCTGGTGTATTTTCAATTACAAAAGCATTTGCATAGAAAATGCTTCATAAGTCTGACGTAAAAATAAATGCATTCATTTTTAAGAGTAACTCATTGTTAGTTGTATTGTAATAATGCAAGAGTATAACAATACGGGAAGATAATTGTATAGGTAAGTAAATAACTAGCTTTGCATTGTATGACGTTGACACGAATGGCTATGAATTTTGATAGGCCATCTCAACATCACAACTATACAGATTCAAACAATATCAATGTATACAGCACCAAAGTAATTGTAATCATTATGTTATATCTCCTTCATAATTACATTACGTGAAGTACTATGTGCGTGCATCAGTTAATTCGAAAAGTTATCGCTTTACAATCGAAATTGCAACAACACTGCTGCATCCAACTTTAGTATAGGAGAGTGTATAGTAGCAGCATAGCAAAACAAGACTTGCTTACCTTTTTCATAACCTTAGCCACGAAATGTATTAACAGATGCAATAATATTATTATGCTGCATACAACATACTTATAAAGGCTTATAACAGTGGAATACCTTTCAGTCATCCAATCAATAACTCCATATTTGTATGGATTAGTGGTGTGTCGAGTACCTTCATAACGGGCATGCAAAGGTATCCTGTTATTTATCTTCGTGTTTACATGGTCAATTTAAAGATTCGTTTTCTTTCATGTTTGTCCACTTTCAAAATTACAAATGTTTGTTTTCAACTTGTTGTGATAACTGCATCTGCTCAATGCAATATTTCCATACGACATGTTTTATTGGTTTCATTAATTAAGCAGAATGGACAGAGTGTGTTTGGTGTTTGTGTGTGTGTCTGTGTGTGTGGTAATACAAAATTAAGGCGGAGGCGGTAGTTTTAGCTTGGCTTAATAATGAAGAGATATAATAGACAAAATGATTATTATATTTATATCACTACGACTGTTTCATGTCAATATTGTTCATTTTTGCTTACTTACTTTTGTTTGTGTGTAAATAAATAGTTGGTAGTTTCTAGTACAGATATGATCATTGTGTAGAGATGCATATGGATATAAAATATGGCATACAATACAGATATGGTTGTAAAGTATCATCAAGTGGCATATGGTTACGTTATGTTATTATACTTCTACTAATAGTAATGTTTGTGTGTGTGTGCTGTCCTTCGTGGTGGGTGGGCATATATTGTAGTGGGCACATGTTACGTAGGTAGGTAGATATTCGTTCATAATAAACATTTAAGGGTGAGTGAGTGTAGGTACAAATAAGCTAGGTACTACAAATAGTAGGTAGTGTTTAATACAATACTAATAAAGCACAAGATTTGCTAAGACATGCAGAAGACATATGCTTAAACGTAATTCTAAGTCCGGAGAGTATAATTGTGTCTGCTAATAACACGTACACATCACATCAAAGAAATAGTGTTAGACAAAGCAAACATAAACTTAATTACATCCTTTTGTTATTTGTTCTACTACCTGCACTGCACCCACAATCGCAAGAAACAAGGAGCAGAGAAGAAGCTAATGCCAAGAATTCGCAACCTAGGCTTCCTTATCTGTCACTATTCGTTCTGCAGAAGTATTTCATTGCATATTCATAAGATAATGTTGCGATACAGCGCTAGGTATACGACAGGCGTATTTAAGGATTTTATTATTTTCGTGTTAAGGAACACACTATGATAAGAAAGTACAGGTTGGGAGTTTAATTGTGGTATTTATGTCCCTATTTTTTCCTATTTCTCTCATGCAACGTTAGTTTGTTTTTGCTAAATAATCAGCATGAATGATCTGAGCTGAGCTATTGGATTTCTGTGTCTTGCAGAATATTGACGTGCTTAATTAGATACGTAGGTTACCTACGTAGTCACCTACGTAGTCAGCTACAGCAGGTATGTTCATTTGAAAATTGCAGGTAAAAACAACTTAACAATATACAGTAGATTGCAAAAATCTAGAAAATGACTCAGAAGAATGTTGACGGTAGGTGTTAATATTAAATGAGACATTTCCAGCGATGTTTATTATGGACGGCCTACTCTTGGGATTCACCCTTGTTCTTTCCACGTAACTGCCACTGTAAATGTTTACGGGATAGCTGGGATGTTAAAGAAAGATGGTTAAATATTCATTCATTTTCTTCGTAGTAGTAGGGCATCAATTTTACATTAGTTGTGTATAAACTGGTGATTCACCTGATGATACTTGGCGAATTGTAGCAATAGTATTTAGATACCTACGCAGCTATGTTTTGCAAGGGTGAACGAAAAATAGGTTATTTCTAAATTCTGATTGCAATTTGAGGCTCAAAAGTGTACAAGTATTCCACTTTGCATATCTGTTAGTCTTATTAGTGCAAATGGCGGGTTACATGATGTGCTTGTTTGAGAATTAATAGTGAATAAAAATTTGTCATTATACCTACAGGTATGTTGGTTAAGTAGGAAAACGTGACATTTGTTTTTCTTGATTTGTTAACTTAATCACGTAAAATTAAAGGTAGGTATAGGTACCTATGGAATGTACCTATAAAAAATTGTTTCGAAAATTTGTCTCATTTGTGGCGACTTTTGATTGCTGTTGCACACGCAAATGAAGTTATTTCATGCAATTCTAAAGAGAATTTTCTTGTGTTAAACATCCGTGCGAAACAGTAAGTTACAAAATCAACAATGAGATGTGAAGTAAACGAGCAAGTAACTCTTCATCTTTGATAATAATCATTACATTGCATTTATTTCATTAAATTGATAGCTGAAGTGTAAAAAATGAAAACGAAACCAGTAGTGGAGTTTGTTGATTAGGCAAACCGTCAAGTTTGCAGAAATAAAATAAAACGAAACCAGAATGAATCCCCTGAAACAACATCTCCATTACAAATTACCATTTAAATGAGAATATATTCAATAATTAATGTGCAATGGTTGGATTTAATTTATTTTACATTTAGTAAGATACTACTGAATCGTGCTTATACCTCCCTACTCATTATTTGGATAGATATAGATACGTCAACATTTTATGATTGAGAACGTTGCAAATAATAATGTGATTAGCTAGGAGTGCAAGTGCATTACGTGCAAAGATTTTATAAACAACTTGCCTCTACCTATGTACTGTTGCAAAACTCGGCGGAAAATATCTTGTGCTTAGTAATAGTAATAATATTATTATTATGATCCTTAGCAAAGTTTGCACATAGGTATAGCCTTTCCCGTAGCAGAGCCGAGTTTTCTGTTTATGCTAGTACCTAATGGCACATTATGCAGAAGGTTACGCAACATATCATTACGAAGGTGTTGACAACAAAAGATCAGCTTTTGTACAGAATTAATGTCGTTGCCGAATAATTTGTCGTGTGCTGATTGTTTGTCACACACTGACTGACGAACACTAAACACATTCAACGGACAATCCCAAAGCTTGCGTTGCTCCTTTTTAGGATTTTATAGGTGTGATCAGTGATATATATGTTAATGTTATGACTTTTCCTTTCGCTTTGCATTTGCATCCAAACAAAATCCTGTAGCTACCTAAAACTCATTATGCATAATAGTAATTCATTCATGTTTCTTATTGTATAAAAGGCTCTATCCAACCAAAGAATTTTATTCATCTGTAATCTATGTGTGTGGCATAGCTTTTTTATGTGGGTCTTTGCAAACAAAGTAATTTTCCGACCAAGGGCTAGTAGTATTTGTACTAGTACTAGTATAAGTACATTGTGATTTGGTTCGTCCCGTTTTGCTTTCAATGACTGTATTACTACATTTGTACACACATTCTCTACAATACACTTATAGTACACTTATTTCTTGTGTGTGCAATATCAGTAGTAGTAATAATAACATAATGATAATGATACAGGCGCATGTAGTAGAATTCTATCAACCAACATTATTACTATTCCTATGCTATTACTATGCAATGCTGGTTTATTTCGATTACATTACAGTACAGATATTATGTACCACTACCTCATACAACATGCTTCAACGTACGTACGTAATTCTCAACCAAATACAATGCTTAATAGCACAACACTAACACAACATGTGTATAATCTTGGATTTTGTCATTTGGAGATAGCTGAAAGGCATCAACGTATGTTTTGCGGTTTCGCTCCATTTGCTTGATAGTGAGGTTAGTTTTGGTTAAGCGTGAAGGGAAATTGTTCGTTGTGCATATTTACTTGCTTCAACCATTCTATTGTAAATTATTGATACATCTGCATTCTATGCCTTTACACACATACTCCAATGAAACGGAATGTGGTTCGTGGTATTTTCTGTTTGTTAGTTTTACGTATATAATGTACGTAACGTACTAAATGAGTTTAGCTACCTTAATTTCTGCAATGAAAATTTTTAGCCTAACCATATCCTTCTATCAGACCAAATGACTTTTTCGAATTTTTTACGGTTTTTAATCAGCTGAATTTCCTTAAGCAATTGCACTAGTTATATTACGAGCACAATCTTAACAGTCAATATTTATCAACAATTTCATTTCCTTGCTGGAGAGAAGGAAATGCAGTTTTTATCGGTATGAATTGAGTGCAGTCATTGATGTCATATTTACAAATGGCTTTTATGATTTTATTGACATAAGTAATGTAGAGAATAGAATAGATCGGAGTGTATGAGGAAAAGGTAAGCGTGGAGAATGCTAAAGTATTTTAACTGTGACCGTATAATATTTTTTGTTTCATTGTTAATTCACATAGTTGCTACAACAGACAGATGTGTAAAAGAATAATCTTTCGTAATGCCATGCTTTACATACAAATGAAATTATTCTCAGTCGACTTGTCTTCCCGTGTAGTAGAAATGAAAGTTCTCTTTCCAAGTTCTAGATCTCCATACAGGATAAAAAGATTATTGTTCAGTCAGTTTGACTTTGGTTGACTTTGTTGAAATTTCCAACTTGTTCCTTATGGACAGGGTTAAAAATCTCATATTTGGTTGGAGTGTGCTCAAAATGCCGACATCATCGTTGTGACTTTCCGTGCAGTTTTTTGTGATAGTAATAGTAAGTATCTAAAGTTGCATATTGCAGGAGCAACAGTGCACATTATCGTATTATGCTAACTTTGAAGGCTTATCTTTGTTTCAAAAAGTTCAAGTTGAGACTACTGAAGAAGTTAAATGTGAGTTTTTTCCAAACAAACTTTTTAACGGTAATTGGCTAGGAAATTCATTACGACTAACCAGTTGTAGTTAATTACGTTTACAATAATGAAGGCAATTAATCTAGAGCAGGATATTGGTATCTAGGCAAGAAATCTACTTAAAAGAAACAAACATGCAAAGCTAACACCTTTTCTGTTATCGAAGGCGCAAAAAATCGCAAAAACGCACACAAGTGACACAGACGCAGTATACCTTGTATACACATTAACTATTTTTATGAAGTTTTTTCTTGCAATAAATTAATTTATCGTACTTGACACAAGTTTTCCCTTGGTTGTCGGTTAGACTAACTAGATAGGCAACTCCCATACAATAAAAGTGCTACTCAGTCATTATAGGTACCTAATAATATTTAGTAGGTATAATCGTATGACATTCATTCAATGGAACATCTACCGTGAAGCTTTAAGGCTTATGAACACAGTCAAACCAAGTGTCTGGGTTGCAAAGGTTGATTTTGATTTATGCACAGAGGGTCAGCTTGTTTTATTATTGTGTTAGTTGAACTATCGTTGTGTAGTTATATTAGCGATGCAGTAAAAAAAGTAAAGTTTTACAATGCATTACTGGTTCTATGTTGTAGTGTTATATTGGAGTACATACCCACCACGGTAGTATAACATAGTGCTAGGAATTTGTCTATATAAACATAGGTAGTTTATGTGTAGTTTTTTCTTTCTTGTAGCCTGTGACTGTGTGTACCTCTATATGAGATTGTTTACAATGTCTAAATCGTATAAAAGAACATAAGCATGCAAATAATAGTAGCACACGATATTATATGGGAAGTGATCTGATTATCATATGTAGATATTATATTACAAACACGTTAGCATTTATTGTACACGAGTCTTGGTTGTTAAAGTCGAGGCAAGAGCAAGTTTAAGTGCAAGTTCGCTTTCGCACAAAGGCAACGCGAACGGCAGCGGACAACTCCAGCTCGATAGTAAGTCAAGGGTGCTGTAAAAGAAATGAATTCTTTTGCTTTTGCTAATATAATGTATCCAAGATACTTTTATTATTGTTAGAGAACTATCTTGGCTAGAATTCTAATGTAGTATTGTGTTTGCTTATGTAGGCCAGAACTAGAGTTCTACTACTAGTACTACTATATACGCTATTGCATTTGCCCTGATTCCCGTTTGGCGTCATGTCATTTCTTCTAGTGTCTAGAGCTACTGGCTACTACTACTAGACTAGCACTCAATTTTCTACCTTACTAACAACAGCTGTAGAACAGTACAATGCAGTACTAGTAGTGGTGCTGTTTCATAATAAACTCTTGTACAGTTGGGTACTTATATAGACAGAAGTATGTTTTATACAGATAGGAAGTAAGGAGGAGTGTATGTGTATTTGTTAGAAGCAGTTTATATTAGTGTGGGGATTGTAGAGGGAAATGTAGCAGTAAGTATCACCATTATAGCTGTGTGAGTCGTAGACTCAATTCTATAAACATAACTGAAGAGTCAAGCTTTAAAAGCCTTTCCATGAGAAAACTATTCTGTCCGAAATTGAAAGGAGCAAAAACCGAGACGACTTACATTATAGTGAGATAGCAAAGCAGCACAGCAAAAGAGAAACAGACAAAGAAACAAGTCGTCGCAAGTCTCGCGGATATTATTTCCACTGTGTGCTATTTTCTGCAAGTAAGTAAGTATAAGGTCGGGAGATTCTGGAATTCTTCTGTGTAAAGCTGCAATGCTATACTAATGCACTAAGTTGCAAGAGAGCTCTGTTCAAAATGTAGCACATCTGTAGTATTGTAATACTAGGAGCAGTGTTTGTAGACTGTGAGTACATACTTAAGAGGAATAGAGAAATTCTAAGGCATTAGGTATACATACTACGATGTTGCAGGTATTTATTTTTTTTCGTTATGTAAGGCATCGCGTCGTCGGTAAGTGAAACTGGATACATGTATGTAAGTACATCTTACTGCTTCAACTGAGACCTATTTTGATAGTTCTTTCAGATTCAATTAGGGCTTCGTTGAAGATTTAGGCCACCAGGGTAATGCAAAATCTCCCAAAGTGTCAACTCTATTCACAGTTTAGCTTACGTTTTGTAGCACTAAGAAATACAAATTCAAATACTGACTCTGGAAACCCAAACTGGTTGTGGTGGAAGATTCTAATGGTTGTGTGTAGAGTTGGTGAAAGCTGAAACTGAGTCAAGTAGTTGAAAAAACCCAGTAAAATATTACTTTTTGATCAGAAACATGTAAGAAACATTTCTGGAATGTTTGTGAAGAATTCCTTCACGACTTTGACAAATCCACTCGCTCCTGCTCCACTTTTCCTATAAAAGGAATTGCATGTACTTAACGAATGAGAAAAATGAGCATGGCAAGGCTTAAGAGCTATGCTATATGCTGTTGTTGATGACAACTATCTAAACAGAATGCGGACAGTAGGGACTTATTTTGAGGTCAAGCGAATGGGTCAAACGAATATCTTTTGGGCTTTGCACTGATCGCTATGAAATTTTACTGGGAGATTTCCTTTAAGTATATGAAATGAACATATAATAATACCACGGCAAATCTCAGCCTAAAGTCATTGTACAGATTTTGCAATATTATCGTTGCTATTTTCTTTATAGGATTAATATAAAGTAAGCCAAAGATCAGAGTGCCTAGATATAGCAATATTTCTTTACGATACGACGACGACGATGAAACCCTCTCTCTCTCTCTTTCTGTCTTTCTCTGTTAGGCTAAAATAGAATTCCGTCAGTCAGTGACAGGAGAAAAATTGCCCTGTTAGATTATGTAAGTGATAGGGATAAATGGGATGGTGAATAGAAAGGATCAACTTGCTGACGCATGCATAGATAACAAACAAAAGATTAAATTCTCATCGAGAATCTGGCCCAAAATGTAAAGGGAAACTAGGCCAGAAGAGGAAACTCATTACGGAGCTGTTGCTTCTTTGGTTTTCGCTAATAAGACTTTAGTATTCCGAAATGCCTTCCAATGAAACAGAGAATGTACGTCGGTCGGGGCTGCAGGGAGCCTTAACCATTGTCATGTTGTTTTAATCCAACATTCGTCCACAACCAAGCTTTATACTTAAGTGTGTTCGAGCCCTTTACACAACCAGGGCAAAATAATAATACATAGTACCATAGACCCTACCAATGCATTGGTATAGTAGGTATTTTATGCATAAGTAAATTCTGAGTATTATGACCTCTGTGTATAATACCCCACAACCACTGTTGATTACTTCACATTCAGAGTTTGTTCAAGTTAAACTAATTTCCAATTCACTTTGGGAAACCTTTTCCCGTGAAAATCCGGAGAGTAACTTTCAAAATAAATGGTGTGTTCCAAATTGTTGTAAAGGCTGACGTTGTTGTGTGCTTTGCTCGGTTTGTCTAGTACATTATAAATGCTATGTACCTACTTTGAGACATACTATTAGATAGTTTTGCAACGATATACTATGTATAAATATTATACTGTCGCGTATAGGTAAACACAAGCGAAATTAAAACTGTCCCTGCCCTATCCTACCTTAAGGCATTTTATGAAAGAAACAACAAATGAATAGAAATCAATACACACTAGTGAATCATATGAGACAATAAAAGAGTTGCTCAAACTACTGCGGAAATGATGAAATAAAGCACATGTCATGACATTTCTTCCAATATATACATTGGGAGTAATATTACGTGTTTCACGTGCATTGGAATTTTAAATTACTTGTTCGTCTGTCTATCTCTGTATAACAAAAACAGGTCTAGTCAACACTATGTAAGTACATATCATATTCTACTTAGGTTTGTAAACGCATTGTTTTTCGTTGTATATACTACAGTGAAGAAAACTACTAGGAGTCTTCACAAGAACACTTTTCCGTTTCCTCTAGCCTATGTGTACTAGCATGAAATGAATCTAGGAGATATGACCACAGTTTGACGTACATACCTACCTAGCACTATATATGTAGATAACATATCCACACTCACTCTGGAACGGCTGCTACATTATTTGAACATAGCATTTATGCTGGAGACTCAAAAGTACAAAAACAAGTAGTGCAAAAGTATATTGCGCTTTGTCTTACCCGTCGTTTGCCTCCAGGACACATCATTCATATAATAACATAGCTCGTCCTGAGTTCTTTGAATGAGTGGGTCGTAAAAATGTTGGAAAATCGATTCTTATGCCGTGTAACTACATATTTATGAATGATACTTGAATTTTACTCTCATTTCTTTTCTTTCCATTGTCTGCTTCTCTGGTCCTACCATGGCCACTGCTACTTTCAACGTTCTATCACTTCACAACAAAAACTGCAAAGATCCTATTACCTGACAACGTAAAACTCAAGACTCCCTACGCAGTTGCTGATCTCATTGTTGTTGTGTAACAGATTCACAATAATTGTGTAATGCTGAGAGAATTCATGTTTCATGTACCTATGTACTACCTAGCTATTCTAGCACGATGTATTGTAAAGTAAATTTGTAGAGCACGCAAACTTCTTTAAAATATTGACATCTCGTCCCAAGAACTAAATAAATAAGGGAAAATTCTAACCACAGAGTCTTGTAGGTATAAGAACGTAACACACAAAAGTAGTCAAAACAAGCATTCAGATCATAAATTAAACTTTCCATTGCAGTTTTTTAAGCTTGTAATTCAATACACTATAATAATACAGCACTATCTAACTGGTAGGGTTGGTTGTTTGGATTAAATGTAATATCAGTATCAATGTCACACAAGGTCAACAAAAGAACAAGTTGATTGTTAAGAAGAGGTAAATTATTTCGTAAATTTATAATAAGGAAATCATGCATTGCTGCAAAATAATTTTGCTTAAAATATTAATCATTTGTGTCTGAATTCAGTCGATTCATAAGGACGTGTGATATACAACTTGAGTTTAGTGACTTTTTTTATTTAGTTTGTGTGCACTCATAACCATTTCGTGTAGATTGTACATTTTGCATATAAATGAGTAATCTGCACATACACGGATGCTTTATATTCATTGGTTAACTGTCAATTCAATGGTAAATATCACTAGTATCAGGGTTATAGCAATATTAATAAACATAAGTTTTCCTTCCTCGAATGGTTTTGTGATTGTTTTTCATATTTCCATTTCTCTTATTATGCCTTGGAGTACAATGGTCTTCGATTTATGCTGTCGATTCATTATAATTTTATATAAATGTTTGTCACTGCAACTTAAAGTGTCTCGCCCAGTCGTCATCATACAATTATTATCAGTTCCTAAACCGATTTCCCTAATAACACGCACTTTTTTGCATTGGATTACTAAGTAGCTGTACTCAAGTCGTCATTCAGTATCTACATGTTACTATTAACTAATTGGTTCGTTAAATCTACAAACTGTATTGTTGACTTTGAGAACGACAAGAGTAGTTGTGTTTATTACCCTACTCTCTTTACTTAAATCAAAAGTGAAAAGCTGAAATCTCAAAACTCTGTAATTTTTTGAGTAATAGTGAAATGCAATTACAATCTTTATCTTCAGAACGTATTGAACTGTGAATTTATTTTCTTTTCTGATTTTTCTTTGTTGTTCACACATGTGTGACTTATTGACCTGCTGAACAACAAAGTACTACATACAATGAACACAAGACTCAGATCATAAAATATTTTTATATTAGTATTTCCCATGTGAAACATTGATACATAATTGTTTATGAAGTTAATGTAACATACATTTGTATTTTGTTCACGTGTGTTAGTCTTAGTCTTAAAATTTTTGTCTTTGAACGTGTGCTAGTAGTATCTGTTCACAAGGTATATAAAGTAATTACAGAGGCAAACAAAATGTTTAGTGTCGTAGCCAAGAAAAGTTGTGAACACTCATCCAGACACACACACTGCTATTACTTAGCTCACCATTGTATTATCAATGCAAACCAGTTCTCACACAGAACTGAAATTACTGTGTTACAAATAAACGAAGAGACAGAATATGGCATGGAATAACAAAGTGACTTTTTTCTCGTTATCTCTCCATCATCAGGCGTCTTCACACACACAATCAATATTTAACGGGGCAGTCAATCGTTCCTCAACCCAAAGTTTTGCAGGTGATTGCAGTTAGAGTCTCTGCAATTCAAATGGCATCCCAATCAAGTTTCTCCTATTTCAATTACAACTTTGATTTGGGCCAGGCTCAGTCACATCGATACCACAGACATTCCTTCGGTGATATTAGCAATGAAAAAAGGGGCTCAGTTCAGATACTCTCGTTTTCGCTTCTTCAGGTACATGCTACATGCATAATGCATACTAAGTATATACTATGTACTACCTACCTACACATTGCATTCAAATATTATTAACAAGCATACACACTCATTCAATAATACTTACTATCGCATTTTTCGCTAATGGAACAAGTACCTAAGACAAACAAATACAATCACGATCCTCTCTGTTTTATAATGTGTACGTTCATGCTACGTGATTAACAATAAGTCACTAAATACATATATGCGGTACAACACGTTGGCTAATTGTATAGGTACTCTCAGTTTTAATTAAAATTCTAATTTCGCTGATTTTCGCAAACATATAGTGTGATTGCTTTCATTTTTAGCAAGCATTGATTATAGTGCAATTTCCAATATATAAAAGTACATAGGTATACTATCATGTAGTAATATAGTTGTTACAAACGTGTAGGTAGGTATCTATGTAGCAAATCTATCAGGATCATATCCTATATACACAGTGATAGCAGTAAATTGCTTTTTATTATTTTTATAGCGGCTAGCTAAACATTATTAGCTGTATGGTCATATTATGTGTGGTAATGACCTAATCTAAGCCAAGAAACTAGAGCAAAGTATTTCCATTTGAAGTAGAATTGAATTTTGCCCATAATAAAACCCTAACTTAACAATTACAATCAGAGTAAGTAAACTGTGTCTAATGTAGAGCACACAATCGCTTACTTGAAGACCATCTGTTCTCTTAGCGTCTCTCGACAATGTACACACGCTATAATACACTCTTGCACATAGGTATTACAATTATAGTACATAGGACCTAACATTTAACCCGATTCTCCTATAATTCTCCTTATTCATGTATAATACTTTTGTCTCCTTTTTTCATTCCAGCTCTTGCTAACAATTAGGTCTATGTTTAAATGAAGGGAAAACAATCAGACAATACAATGCAATGAATCTAAGCAGTAAAAGGATAAGATAAATACATAGCTTGTTGTGTTAGCGTACGCGCAGTTATATACAATAGGCTATTAAGTATTGTACATAATACCCTGTAGAATTGTATACGTGAGTTTGCAACTGTATAATATACAACGACCGATATTCCTTTCTTTCATGGCTTAGTCTTCAGACTTAGAGTCGGCACATACATGAGTAGGTTATTGGTGTATGTAGTAGATTCATTGTCCCAAGCCCGAAATTCCGAATGCCCGAAAACACTAAAATAGTAATGTAAATGTGTTAGACAGATCTATACATCTCTGTTAGTTTCTTAGCACTATTAGTGTCTTTACTTTTGTCTGTGCTGATACTAATATAGTACTGGTAGCACATTAACTGTGGCGGCCGCCTTTTCCTTTTGTGCGCAATGAAGTTGTTAGTTATTTGCCATATTGTGCAGTATGTGGAAAGTGTGCTTTATTCCACACTAAACCAACAGAAGCGATACACGAGTGTATTCATGGTGGTATGTGTTTGTAGTTTGTATTCGTTAGAAACTGATTGTATTGTAACTACGATAGACACTTTATACACAGACCAGAAGGATTCATAATATCATGTGTTGCTCCGTTGAAATGTTAACCTACTTTCCTTACTGTGAGTTTTGTGTAGCTTTATGTGTCTCTCTATGTATCAAACGTTTGTATATATGCATTCAAATAAAAATACACACAAGTCCCACACTCTGTCTTTAGAAAAGTTTATACTTCTATCTATCTACAGCACAAGACACATTTGCATCGTAGTTATGAATTGTATCTTGTGTGTTACGTATACTCTAATTTGTTATTTACCATATCAAATTCCTTAGCATCAAAACACGCATTTATGCTGTCGTATGCATTTACTTGTGAATCATGACTCTTCCTGGCACATAACGCTCTTAGGTATTAATATTCTGCGGTTTATACTTGTTTGATATTTAATACTACTTGCCATACTGATCCAGTCATACGCTACGTAATTTCCATTTTTAGACACTTGTGTGTTTTACTAAGGAAAAATTGCTATTGACTAACAAGTATTTCTGTACATTTGGATTCAGATTACTTGTGAACACTAGAACAAACTGGAAATGAATTCTTTGTTGCATTTGCATGTGGGTGTCCTATTAAGTGAGCACGGGGCACTTAAATATTTTTTTCGTTGCACAACATTGTGAGAAGACAGAGAATTGTACATTTTGTTGGCATGTATGTATCCTGTATCTTTTGCGGGTACTGTATGTATTTTGTTGCTGCTCTGGTGCAGAATAAGGTTACGTGTTTCTCACTTGGATTATGGGATTGTAAGGAAATTTCATCTGTATGCCTTACTTTGCACATTCACACTGTGTCACTATTAGGCTATCAAGAGACTTGCTCTCCCGGTTTCTTCTCGTTCTAACTAGCAAATACTGGAAACGAAACTCTTATCCTTTTATCCTTCTTTTCTACAGATAATTGAATTGAATTGAGCGATGCGGTTGTGTACTTTTCCAGAGGACAAAGAACTCTGAGTGAGTATTCCTTTTGTACGTTATTCTGCAGATGGTTTGAAACATCTCAGATACAGTAATTAACAAATTAATAAGACAATTTTCGTAGGAAGTACAGGGTGTTTCATAAATGAGACGAACTTTTCAAAAATTAATATCTCATGAGCCAGAAAGAGTTATGATTTGAGATAAATATCAATCGAAAGGGGAGACTTCAACGTTCATTCTCATATATGGGTTGTATAACTTTGATACGTTTAAGGGGTCGGGATAAGGCCTCATAAAAAAAGGTCCTCCACCGTGT